>JARYGA010005827.1:0-47235 GCA_030545235.1 Helianthus tuberosus
GTAGGCTTTGTTAAACCATATTACATGAGTTCCAACACTCATTTGGTTTACAAGACCTCATTCTACCCGATCTCTCGATTTAGGCCTCGATTGTTAACATAGTGATTCCATACTAGGTGCCACTTGATTCCTTGATTTCCCGAGCTTTGTTAGGTCACTTAATCAAGGATACTTGCAATCTCAAGTGAGTACATAGTCCCCTCTTTTACTGTTTTCAAATGTTTTGGGGTGAAACATATGTGCCTATTTGCTATTTTCTTAATTTCAAGCTGTATGTTTTTCACATGCATAGTACTTATCCTTTGACAAATTTAAACTGTTATCTATGGCTTAATTACTGATTTTCAAAGTTTGTACACCTTTTTTTGGTTTGTATTGTTACTTATACATTCATAACTATGATCAAGCCAATTGGTAGTACGATATAGCGCTATAGGACTAGACACCCCAATCTTGTTGTATGGAATGTTAGAAACCAAAATTTAAACCAAATAAATTTGCCTTTGTGGTATTTCTATAGTCTCCAAAGTGTAGTTTGATACACTAGGTTTGAATGTATTGCCAAATCACGATCTATGGTATATTTCGGTATACCACTAAGGCATATTTCGATATGCTGCCAAAGTGATATTTTATTAACCAATGTATAGATTGCAAATGTTTTCCAATTAAGCCATAGAAACTTATCTTACGTTGTTTCCAAAACCAAAGCATAGTTAGATATGCTATTGTTTACTAAAGTATAGTTTGATATACTGCCAAATCATGATTTAGGTATATTTCGATATACTACCAAAGCATATTTTGATATGCTATCAACGTGATACTGTTTTACTGAAGTATAGTTTGATATACTACCAAATCACAATTTAAGTATATTTTGATATTCTTCCAAAGCATAGTTGATATGCTCCCAATGTGATATTGTTTACCAAAGCATAGTTTGATATGCTTTTTACAAAACCTAAGTATAGTTTGATATACTACCGACTGTGTTATTTCACAAACTGAAGTATATTTTGATACACTACCAAAGCGTAGTTTGATATGGTATTTTCAAACCAAAGCATAGTTTGATATGCTATTTTCAAACCAAAGTATAATTTGATATACTAACAATGTTTTCATTCTTAAACCAAAGTATACTTGAGATATACTACCAAATCTATTATTTCATTAACCAAAGTATATTTTGATATACTATCTATTTAACTATTTCAAAACTAGAGTATATTTTGATATACTACTTATCCGATTATTTCAAAAACAAAGTATATTTTTGCATATACTACAAACCTTTTTTATCAAAGCAACGTGTTTTAGAAACAAAACTTTTTACAAGGATTCATGACTATTTTTTGTAAACGCAAAACCTTTTCTTGTGCTATCCAAAGCCATGAATCTAATTCACAAAACCTATGTTACTCACAGGCATTTTTATGCTGATGTTTTATTTTCGCATATGTTTCAGGTTCTACTATGTGATGATTGTTGACACATGCTACACATAGGATGGACTCGTGCCTTAGTGACTTTAAAACTTGAAAGACAATTATTTGTATTTATCTGGTTTGTATTAAAACAATGAGTTCATTAATGGAGTAAAACAAATCTTCAATCACCATGTGTTGTGAAACAATGATTCTGTTACGACACTCCCCGACGTTTCCACCGCGGTTCGTTGTTTTACGCGGTCGGGGTGTGACATATGCCTTTATTTTTTTGTGTTTTTTTTTCTTTGGCTTGCTATAACACCAGTACCGTAAACCAACAATACTAATTGAAGTCTCACGAGTTCCTAAACGACATGTTTTTTTTTTCCAAAGGGACAAGCTAAAATTTATTAATAAAATCATGCTTTTCCATTGTATGGACATTAGAAGAACGTGTAAAGGATTGAATTTTGAAAATTCTCCGCCGCAACACATAGAGGAAATAGTTAAAGGATAACAGTAAAAATCAAAATATTTAACTTTATATTTTAACACTTTTCACCTATAATAAGTAAATATTTGCTTTTTCTTCAAAAAAAGAATAAAAAAAAATCTTAAGCGGTTCAACAAGTCAATCCACTAACCAAATGGGTCATGTTTTATGTTGATCCATAAAATGAGTCATTTTCAGATTGACCTATTTAAGAAATGTATCGTGTTAGCTGACCAATGTCTTTCTTGTATCGTGTGGTATTAGGAATTACTACCCTAACACAGTATTGGAATTACTAGCCCCATCACAGTATTGTGTTATCCCACATATTTTGTTTATATATAATTTTTAAATTTACATCCCCTTGTCGGCCAATGATTAAATTATAGCTTATATACACTCAAGATCCATATTTAGACCAATTAAATCCATTGTAACAATTAACAAATGCAATCACATCTACAAATTAAAAAAAACAATAACTAATGAAAAAATCATTTACTCTATAAATATAATGTATACAAACAACATCAATATCCTGAAACATGGTTTCTATGGTGAAACACTTCGAGTAGTGGTGGGCGTTGGTGGTTCTACCATACTTCGTCTTCTAGTAGCTCGAATGTAGCAAACAATCGACACCACAAATGCCATGACTAACCCTCCAAGGATCACTCCACCACCAGCGATGGATTTATCGACTGATCTTAATTCATGGTGATGGTGGTGCTTCTCTAGGTATATTTCATCCTCCTCTTCTGCCATACTCCCACCATTATCTTCATGATCACTTGATGGCCCGATGGTGAGTGGCTCTGATTTACTTACATTGTGTTTAACAAGTTTCTGACTCCTGGGTGCTTCAGCTATATTTCTATCATTTAAAGGAGTAAAAGCAGGCATTTCAACCTTCGTAGGCTAGGTGCCTAGATGTCTTACTGGCATGTTTATGTTAGCGTAAATTATTTATTTATTTAGTTTTTAATAAATAATTTATGGTGCCCTTATTGATCATTTATCTAATAACCAGATCAATTTACCTTAATATCTCTGTAAAATTAACTGGGCTTTATTTGATGGATGTAAATGCCCATACTAGTTAAGTAGGGTTTCCTCTTGGGTGAAGCATATAAATACTGGTTATTGGGAACCCTAAAGATACACCCTAAAGTTTACGCCCCCCCCCCCCCCCCCCCCCGCCCCTCACTACAATCTGTTATCTTCTCTCTCCATCCTAACTGCTCACCCTAAACATGAACCGATTAAGATGGCTTCTTTTTCATCTCTAACCGCTACTGGATTGTCAGGTATATCAAGATCCCTAAAGTGTTTTTATTAGATATTAAAAGAACTGATTAACATGTGGTATCAGAGCAATGTTACTCAGTTCTTAAATTCCCTTATAATCTGGAATTGAAATCGGAAAAAAAACCTTTTATTAAACCTGATTAAATCCGTTTTTTTTATGGTTATGGTTTCTGGATTAATGGCTAAACATGTTATATTAAAATGATTTACTTGATTAAAACATGGTCTTAGCATTGACGAATATTGTCAAAAAGTCAGTAATGTTAGAACGTGTAAAATAAAAGTAAGAACAAATGCCGACTTGTAATTGCGTCATCCTTCCAGAAAGAATCTAGAAACTGAAAGTTGACTTGTTGTACGCTTTCCCTTGTATGGTTAATTCACCACTTTTACTTCTTATTCATATCATTATATATTTAGTCGTGAATTAATTTAGTAATTGAAAATTTATATGATTAGCTCTTGTATTTTTGTAATATTGATCATATTTTACTTCCTAAAATTTGATGGCAACTTACATAATTTGGTTTTGAATAAGGATTCTAATATGTTGTTCCTAACTTTAGATAACTATATCTCCCAAGAAATTTGAAATCTGATATATGAATTAATTTTGGATATACTTTCAAAATAAAAGAAATTTTGGATATATAAAACAATCTGATACTCGACATCAATAATAGAACAACTCGAAACCAGTTGAGTTTATTTTTAAATACTTTTGTTTTATAAACCTAACTTTTAAATAATCATTCAACTAATTCTTTTGATTGATTTAAAATTTGCGTAACTAAAATAACATTTTTTCAAGTTCTCACTTCTGCCCAAAGGTGATGTGTTTACTTGTGGCGTTATTTAGTGAACTTAAGCATAGTCACTTAGGTGTATATCCTTATTATATGAACAAGCATAGTGTACCACTTTCCTTATTACATTTGTTCATATGATATACACATGACTTCTGCCTAAGATACATGAGTGTTTCATTTTCTACCCAAAGGTGATGTGTTACACTCATGTCTCGCAAACTTTGACTTGTGCCTAAAATTATGGTGTTTCAACTTCTGCCCAAAGGTGATGTGTTACACCTAATCTGCACAGTCTGACTGTTCATAATACTTGTATGATTGGTCATAGCCAAAGCGAAAACCGTAATTCAAGTAGAACCTTATTTAAAATTGGTGTGTATAAATAACGTTATCACAGCTTCCTTAGTATAATGGTCTTGATTTCCGCCTGCCTTAGTTTTAGGTTACCCATAAGTAACTCTAACTTCTTCTTTTTGAGTGTATCTTATTCTTCTCATTTTAATCCACTATCAGCTCATGCTATGGCTATTGATACTTTGACTGGTGCGAACTATGCTTCGTGGAAGGATTCTCTTGACCTTACTCTCGCACTCATGGAGTTTGACTATGCGCTAACTGAAAACGCTCCCCCTGCTCTTACTGATAAGAGTACTAAAGCTGAAAAACTACTCTATCAAAAGAGGGAGAGAGCTAATCACTTGTCTATTATCTTCATGAAAAACTCGATAAGTCTTGCTATCAGGGGAGCCATTCCTGACGTTGCTACAGCTAAGGAATATCTGACTAATGTGGTGTAACACCCCGTGTTTTCACGAGTGAAAGTCAAAGTCAAGGTCAAAGTCAACGACCGATTTCGCGTGACTCGACTCGTAGAGATGTTTTTATTTTATTTATATTATGTGGAGTAAGTGTCGTTCATTACAATAATCGCATCATATTAATCGTATTTCAATCGACCTACGACTGTGAATGATAGGAAGTAACAATGCGATAAAGTTAAACAACTAATGATCAAGCAATGCTAATCGAATCGACATCGAATCGTAACTCGAGCTATGTATTTTACTTGTTGTTTATACGTGTGTGTGTGTGCCTTACGTGTTACCTGTGCATGTTTACTTTATGTTATGTTGTGATAATCAAGCGAACTCAATCGAACTTGAAGTCTAACTCGAATGTAAACGAACCCGAACCCGAATTCCGAGTCGAACCATATAAGAAGTAGTTGGCACTGAAAGTAATTTGACTAGGAAACCCTATCGAATCGCTCGAAAACCGAAGCCGAAGCGTCGTCGCACCGAACGCACCAAATCAGGCGACATCCGAACGGATGGTCAATCCGCACGGATTGCCAATCCGGACGGATGACCAATCTAGAAGGATAGCCTATCCGGGTTACGTGCCATCCGCACGGCTCACCCTTTCCCCTTTTAGCATCCTATAAATACACGGGTCACTCTCCAACCTTTCCACTTTTGGCAAGTGACGTCCGAACCGCACGCATTCTTCACCTTTTCTCAGATTTCTCTCAATCCAGGTAAGATCTTGCACTAATTCTTGTACATTCTTGATCACGACACAATTCTACACCTTTTCATCTTTCAAATCTCAACTTTTAACCATGAAATCATCAAGATTTGAGGTATTCTCAGGTGACGTCATCATTCCACCAAGAGTAGCTCAGATCTGAACGGTTTCCACAAGATTTCACAACAACTTCACCTAAATCTAAACTTTTCTAAGGATAAAAGAGTTGAAAGAAATAAACTCAAGTTCTCTCCTTCTTTTACCCTTAAAATCGGTACGAATCTGATCGGTTCTAGTATTCTACTCATTAATAGTGATGCACTAGTCCTAGATCTGGATTCTACCCACCAGACACCTGATTTCGGGGTCAACCGGAATGACCGTTCTGAGTCTCCGACAGGCCAAGTTAGGGTGGTTCCTGACCGGTCTAGTCATGCGGGTGAGAATACAATTCCAAGTGGTTGCCACGTAATCAGAACGTCTCGATAAAACGATAATAGAAACCAAGGGTAGACGAACGGAACGACCAGACGAGAGACTGTCCGCACGGCCCAGTTGTCCGCACGGACAAGCTGTCCGTACGGACGGACGATCCAGACGGTTGTCACCCGGACGAACTACACATTGGGACCCACTTTCCAAACAAGGTTTGAGTATCGACGAATGAGCAATCCGGACAGACGACCTCTGAATGGATTACTCTTCGGATCATGAGATACTAAGGCCTTAAAACAAATTCCAACATGTTTATCCGCACGGACAGGTTGCCCGTACGGACAGGCTATCCGGACGGATTGTCACTGTCCGCACGAGTAAGCTATCCGGACGGATTGTCTCTATCCGCACGGATTACCATCCGGGCGGATGACCTAATCCACTTAGTGACTCTGCCTTAAAGACGTTGTCCGCACGGACTGCCATCCGGACGGATTGTTGTCCGCGCGACCGGCTTGAAGGGCAGAGATACTTAAATGTTTTCTAAATGCTACAACGAAAACTCCAAAGCACAAGCCATCATACACAAACACATCCTTAGGAAGAAACAATCCACTCGAACGTTTATCCGCACGAACAACTTGTCTGTACGGATAAGCAATCCGCACGAGCGACTAATCCGCACGGATTACCATCCACACGGACAGCTCACTCGCACGGATAGTTTATCCGGATGGGTCACCATCCGCACGGATCACCATCCGCACCGATAGTTCGCCCGCACGGATAACTTCCTCTCACGGATAGTTGATCCGCACGATCAGTTATCCTACCCGCTCTCACTTTGTACTGTTTTACGCGCCACTTATCTTTACGCTACCGAATCTATTCAGGCTAACCGTACTCGCTGAAAAGTGCTCCCTTCAATCCATAATCGCTGTGAGTATACTCGAACCCTTTTTGCTTTAGCACTTTTGGGTGTTACATACGTTACGAATATTCAAACTACAACTATCACACTACTCAAGCTATTTTAACGCTAACCGTTTACGCAAGTTATATGTGGCTTATGAATGCTTGTTTGTTATGTTTACACATGGAATGCTGTCTACCTGCCTTAGCAACGATAGTACTATAGTTTGGACTCAGCACCCGTTCACCCGGGGGTTGTTAAGGATCCTTTACTTGCATGGATTACGGTGGTAATCATGTATTGCGAACTGCCTCGGGCAGTCAGCCCGCAGTCATTGGTATCAATGGATCTATGTCGATAACTAACGTGCTTCATTTCACTATGTGTACGTGCTGGTTATGCGTAAACGAATTCGAACTCTATATGCTATTATCAAACTTGTATGCTCACCTTTACATTTTATGTATTGACTTTATTTTAACGTATGTGACAGGTGCCTAGGTTGTTTATATGCTTCTCGGGCTGTGATGAACTTGAAGCTAGGGACTGGAGTCTTAGAAACCAACGAATAAATTTGTCATATTTAAATCTGAGTTGTCGGAACAGAATATTTGTTTAGTTTTTGTCTGTAATAACTTGTTTGCTATTTGAGACATGGTATGGGACATGTTAACTTAAATTGAATGGTAATGATAGTTGTTATGGAAACTTCTGGACAATCTGTTTCGCTCAGTGCCGCGCCCCGATGATTCCGCCATCGGTTGGGGTGTGACAGATTGGTATCAGAGCCATAACTATAGGGAATTAGGCAAGACTCGACCTAGTCCGAGTCGATGTCTTAGAGACCTAGTCTATAGTTAAGAACCAACAGACCAACTCACACGTATGCGTAAACTCGCCGCTATCACTCGCTCTTTTCTATCATTGCACTCGAATTTTCAAGTTATGAACAGGTAATGAGGCCGAGAATAGGTGTGAAAACCGCAAACTCTCGACTAAAGTTGCCTAATCAGCTTGCGTTTTAGCTACAAACGAGGAGAATCATACCAAATTAGGAGTGAAATCCATATTTTGATGAATAATCTCCTCAATTTTTATTAAGAACAGGGACGGAAGTTGCAAGATAGGGTTGAAACCCTAACCTTGACGACTCGTCCTGCTCTTATACAAAAACTCCCACCAAAGTTTCGATGGACTCCAATGATCTAAAGACACAATATAACCAAAGGGAATTGCGCCAACGCCCAAGAATCGAGGCAAAGGCATAGTCCTGAAGGTAATTGTGCACACAGGATCCTTGTGAATAGTCGAACCACTTTGGTTAGTCGAAGTCTAATAGCCGCAGACAATCCATTCTCGATTTTATGTGTTTCAAGTTTTCATCGCTTTTATGTGAGATATGTGTTCTGTGCTTACTTATTGATGTTTTGAGGTACTACCGGTTTCAATCTAATGTTTTTGGCCTTAGCTACCTACACAACACATCATTAACAAATCGCTCACACTGCACTACATTCGAACACTCGCAAACTCTGAATACTAGGTTTCTGTTTTCTGAATGCCTTAGTGACTAGGAGCGTATGTGTCCTTGTTATTGTGCTTACGTGTTTAGGAATGCTGTGACTATGTGCCCTATGTGTTTATGTGATTTCGTGTAATTCTGTGATTTTGTGATTATATGCGTTTACATGGTACGTGTTACTGAGCTTTAGTAATAGTAGACGTGTGAGGTGAGATTCGAATACATATGTTAAGTTCCGTGGCGATGTCTATTGCAGACAATGTCGTCTGGATCTCGTCATACACTCACTCGTCAGGAAAAGAGGGACAGACGTCTTGCCTCTATGAGAATGCCAGCAAATCATCCGAGGAGTCGAGGACTGAAGGTCCTAAAGCTGCCGCAAGACCTTTCAGTTTCAAACAATTCAAGTCATGTAGGCCGAAAGAATTCACAGGCGAAGGAGGTCCTACTGCACTATTCCACTGGTTTGACTCTATCGAGGTTACTCTGCGACAAAGTGGTTGCCCTGATGACCTTCGAACTCTGAACGCTACCGGCGTCTTCCAGTCCCGTGCTCTAGACTGGTGGACGGCCGAGAGGAACAAGCGAGGGAATGATGCAGCCTACGGTCTGTCGTGGGATGAGCTCAAGGAAGTCATGCTAGAGGAATTCTGCCCTCCTCACGAACGTCAAAAGCTTGAAGATGAATTTTGGCACATACATCAGAAGGATGGAGACAATGCTGGTCTTACTGCTCGCTTCAAACAGCTCAGCATTATCTGTCCCGATCAGGTCAAGACTCTCGAAATGACCATCAAGAAGTACATCCGAGCCTTGCCGGAATGCGTTGCTGATTTCGTGCAAGCGGCTAAGACTACCACGATCGAGGAAACCTATCTGCTAGCCGCTGAAATCAATGACAAAATGGTTAAGGCTGGGGTGTGGGATAAGACCTCCAAGCATCTGCATCAAGCCACCACTACTGCACCAACTGCTGAAACCACCTCGTCAAGCAACAAGAGAAAGAACAAGAGAAAGAACAACTCCACCAACAAGAACTGTGTGATTACTGCTGCACCGATCCAAGCTGTACCTGCCCAACAGCGTCAAATAGCGGCGCTTATGGCCAATGCACCGCCTGCGAAGCGTGCATATACTGGGCCGCACCCGCTCTGCCCTACTTGCACCTATCATCACCCGACAGCTATTCAATGCCGCTTCTGTGCTTATTGCAATGTCTACGGCCACTTTACTGCCAACTGCCGTATTCGCCAAGCTCTTGCCAATCAAGCTCTACTCGCTGCCCCACAGGGTCAACAAGCTCCTCCGGCACCCGCAGTCAAAGCCAGAGCGTGCTTCACGTGTGGCGACCCGAATCATTTCACCAACATGTGCCCGAACAGGGTAGTGAAACAAGAACCGCAACAGCAGCAGCCACAGCAGCAACAACAACAGCAACAGCAACAACAGGCAGCACGCGCCAGAACTTTCAATCTCAATGTGCGTCAAGCCCAGGCCGACAACAACGTGGTCAATGGTACGTTCCTTGTGAATGGTATTTATGCGTCATGTTTGTTTGATACTGGAGCCGATAATTGCTTTGTGTCGCTCGAATTTGAGAAACTCCTTAGTCGTAAACGTTCTCGACTCTCCTCTGCATTCGATGTTGAAGTCGCTACCGGAAGAACCGTCGCTGTAAATTCTGTTATTCGTGATTGCACTCTTGAACTCAACAATCACATCTTCTCAATCGACCTTATTTCGATGCAACTCGGAAGCTTAAACGTCATAGTAGGCATGGACTTTCTTTCGCGAAAACCATGCCGAAGTTGTGTGCTTCGACAAGATGATTCGTTTTTCGCTCGCAAATGGTGACTCGTTATGTGTTTACGGTGATACTACTTCAAAGGGTCTCAAGCTTATGTCATGTCTCCAAGCTAGCAAGTATCTCCGCAAGGAATACAGAGCTTTCTTGGCTAACATTGTAGCAGCGGAGAAGGAAAAGAAAGAGAAGAAGGAAGTAAAAGACGTTCCTGTGGTTCGGGAATTCCTTCAAGTTTTTCCAGAGGACCTTCCCGGACTACCTCCAAAGCGTGATATTGACTTTCGTATTGATCTTATCCCTGGAGCTAATCCTATTGCCAAAGCTCCTTATCGACTCACACCGTCCGAAATGCGAGAACTCTCAACCCAACTCCAGGAATTACTTGAAAAAGGCTTTATTCGCCCGAGCACCTCTCCTTGGGGCGCACCAGTCCTTTTCGTCAAAAAGAAGGACGGGTCGTTCCAGATGTGCATCGACTACTGGGAATTGAATAAGTTGACTATCAAGAACCGCTATCCTCTGCCTCAAATCGACGATTTGTTTGACCAACTACAAGGCGCTACGTGTTTCTCGAAGATCGATCTACGTTCAGGATATCATCAGCTGCGTATACAAGAGGAGGATATACCCAAAACCGTGTTTCGTACTCGTTACGGCCATTACGAATTCGTTGTCATGCCTTTTGGCCTAACCAACGCACCAGCAGTTTTCATGGATCTGATGAATCGAGTGTGTAAACCATATCTCGACCGATTCATCATCGTATTCATCGACGATGTCTTGATCTATTCCAAGACGAGAGCCGAACACGCGCAACATTTACGTTTGGTTCTCGAGTTACTCCAGGGGAACCAACTCTACGCCAAATTCTCCAAGTGTGAATTTTGGTTGGGGGAGGTTCAGTTTCTGGGTCACATTGTAAATAGTCAAGGTATTCACGTCAATCCTGCGAAGATTGAAGCTGTTAAGAGCTGGGTTACGCCTAAGAATCCGTCTGAAGTCCGTTCCTTTCTCGGGCTAGCGGGCTATTATCGACGATTTATCGAAGGATTCTCGAAGATTGCTGTACCACTTACCACTCTCACGCATAAGGACCAGCCTTTTGTCTGGGGGACCAAACAAGAGTCTGCCTTTCGAACCCTCAAACACATGCTTTGCAATGCTCATGTTCTCACACTACCCGACGGAAACGATAATTTCATTGTCTACTGTGACGCTTCCAACCTTGGTCTCGGTTGTGTCCTAATGCAACGAGACAAGGTCATAGCTTACGCATCTCGTCAGCTCAAAGTCCACGAGAAGAACTATACAACCCACGATCTCGAGCTAGGCGTAGTTGTTTTTGCATTAAAGATTTGGCGACACTACCTGTATGGTACAAGGTGTACGATCTTCACCGATCATAAGAGCCTACAACACATCTTTAATCAGAGGGAACTAAATATGCGTCAACGCCGATGGGTAGAACTTCTCAACGATTACGACTGTGAGATTCGTTATCACCCAGGCAAGGCAAATGTTGTTGCCGACGCACTTAGCAGACGGAGCTATCTGCTTAGCACTCGTAATGTTCAAGCCCAGCACAACCTCGAAGCTCTCATCCGCGACGCCCAGCATGCATGTTTCAACGAACGCACCTTGAAGAAAGAAAGAATCTACCACGATGGAGCCCAGCTTGTGAGCAAATCAAATGGGATATTCCACTTCTTAGACCGAATTTGGATTCCCAAGCGAACCAATTTGCGACAGATTATCATGGATGAAGCCTACAAATCCCGATACTCTATCCATCCCGGTGCTGACAAAATGTACCATGATCTTCGCTATAGGTACTGGTGGCCGGGTATGAAACGGGATATCACTCTCTACGTCGGAAAATGCCTAACCTGTGCTAGAATCAAGGCTGAACATCAAAGACCCTCTGGCTTGCTCGAACAACCACCAATTCCCATGTGGAAGTGGGAGAGCATAGCTATGGATTTCGTAATTAAGCTTCCAACCACGTCATCAGGTCACGACAGCATTTGGGTTGTTATTGACCGTCTGACTAAATCAACTCACTTTCTGCCAATACGAGAAGACTACAAGGTAGAACGATTAGCCCGAATCTACACCGACGAGATCATTTGTCGACATGGGACGCCTCGTGACATCATCTCTGATCGTGATGCTCGGTTTACTTCACGATTGTGGGAAACATTCCAAACGGCACTCGGTACAATGCTTAATCTAAGTACTGCGTTCCACCCACAAACCGACGGACAGACTGAAAGAACGATTCGTACTCTTGAAGACATGCTCCGTTCGTGTGTTCTAGACTTCAGTGGTAATTGGGATAGACACCTTCCGTTAGTCGAATTCTCGTATAACAACAGCTACCAGGCTAGCATCCAGATGGCACCTTTTGAGGCCTTATACGGAAGAAGATGTCGATCGCCTATTGTGTGGCACGAGATCGGTCACTCGCAACTAACCGGTCCGGAGCTACTACAAGAAACGACGGATAAAATTTTCCAAATTCGAGACAACCTAGCGAAAGCTCGGGATCGACAGAAAGTTTACGCCGATAAAAAGCGCAAACCCCGTGAATATGGCGTTGGTGACCACGTACTCCTAAAGGTATCACCTTGGAAGGGTGTAGTCCGATTCGGCAAGAAGGGGAAACTCGCGCCTCGATATGTTGGACCTTTTAAGATTCTGGAAAGGATCGGAAAAGTCGCCTACAGACTCGAATTACCGGAGGAACTTAGCTATGTCCATCCGACTTTCCACGTGTCAAACCTCCGAAAGTGCATCGCCGACCACGATCTACATGTCTCTCTAGACGATCTGCAAGTGAACGAAACATTACACTTCGTGGAGAAGCCTGTCGAAATCATGGATCGCCAAACCAAAAGAACTCAGGCGCTCACGCATTCCTATTGTGAAAATCCGATGGGGAAGGCAAACGAGGCGCGGAGTTCACTTGGGAACTCGAAAGCGACATGAAGGCAAAGTACCCACAGTTGTTTAATTAAGAAAATTGTAGGCTTATAGATCAAGTGTTTTCGCACAACATATCCAAGTTTTAGCAATTTCTATCCGTAAAAGTCGTTCAATTTGGTGATTTTCAGTAGGAACGTGAAAAGATAAAAGAAGTAAAGAGAATTTGACAAATCTGAGAGTGTTTGATCATCGCAATCGAGCACCTGCTCAGATACCACATGTAGGTCCCGATTCGACTCCGTTACGATTATGTTTAGTCACACGCGTTCACGGATTCCGCACGACTCAGAGTCAACAATTATCCATGCGAATAAGCTAGTCAACAAAAGTCAACACGGATTTGTTATCCGCACGGATTGCCATCCGTACGGTGAACATCAACAGCAACATTCAACATTTTTAACAAAAACACAGATTTCTCTCAAACGGCTACGAATTAAAATCTGAAACTTTATAGGCTTTTAGATCAACGTATTTCGCATAACATATCCAAATTTTACCCGATTTTTAACCGTAAAAAGTCGATTAATTTGACGATTTTTAGTGGCCCAAACGAAGAACTCTCACACGTGATTCACGACCTCGTTACACCTTTCAGCTTAATTTCAGGACGAAATTCCCTAAACAAGGGGAGGCTGTAACACCCCGTGTTTTCACGAGTGAAAGTCAAAGTCAAGGTCAAAGTCAACGACCGATTTCGCGCGACTCGACTCGTAGAGATGTTTTTAATTTATTTATATTATGTGGAGTAAGTGTCGTTCATTACAATAATCACATCATATTAATCGTATTTCAATCGACCTACGACTGTGAATGATAGGAAATAACAATGCGATAAAGTTAAACAACTAATGATCAAGCAATGCTAATCGAATCGACATCGAATCGTAACTCGAGCTGTGTATTTTACTTGTTGTTTATACGTGTGTGTGTGTGTGTGCCTTACGTGTTACCTGTGCATGTTTACTTTATGTTATGTTGTGATAATCAAGCAAACTCAATCGAACTCGAAGTCTAACTCGAATGTAAACGAACCCGAACCCGAATTCCGAGTCGAACCATATAAGAAGTAGTTGGGACTGAAAGTAATTTGACTAGGAAACCCTATCGAATCGCTCGAAAACCGAAGCCGAAGCGTCGTCGCACCGAACGCACCAAATCAGGCGACATCCGAACGGATGGTCAATCCGCACGGATTGCCAATCCGCACGGATTGCCAATCCGGACGGATGACCAATCCGGACGGATAGCCTATCCGGGTTACGTGCCACCCGCATGGCTCACCCTTTCCCCTTTTAGCATCCTATAAATACACGGGTCACTCTCCAACCTTTCCACTTTTGGCAAGTGACGTCCGAACCGCACGCATTCTTCACCTATTCTCAGATTTCTCTCAATCCAGGTAAGATCTTGCACTAATTCTTGTACATTCTTGATCACGACACAATTCTACACCTTTTCATCTTTCAAATCTCAACTTTTAACCATGAAATCATCAAGATTTGAGGTATTCTTGGGTGACGTCATCATGAAGTTCTCATGAACTTCAAGCTTGACCTCATTCCACCAAGAATAGCTCAGATCTGAACGGTTTCCACAAGATTTCACAACAACTTCACCTAAATCTAAACTTTTCTAAGGATAAAAGAGTTGAAAGAAATAAACTCAAGTTCTCTCATTCTTTTACCCTTAAAATCGGTACGAATCTGATCGGTTCTAGTATTCTACTCGTTAATAGTGATGCACTAGTCCTAGATCTGGATTCTACCCACCAGACACCTGATTTCGGGGTCAACCGGAATGATCGTGCTGAGTCGCCGACAGGCCAAGTTAGGTGGTTCCTGACCGGTCTAGTCATGCGGGTGAGAATACAATTCCAAGTGGTTGCCACGTAATCAGAACGTCTCGATAAAACGATAATAGAAACCAAGGGTAGACGAACGGAACGACCAGACAAGAGACTGTCCGCACGGCCCAGTTGTCCGCACGGACAAGCTGTCCGCACGGACGGACGATCCGGACGGTTGTCACCCGGACGAACTACACATTGGGACCCACTTTCCAAACAAGGTTTGAGTATCGACGAATGAGCAATCCGGACGGACGACCTCTGAATGGATTACTCTTCGGATCATGAGATACTAAGGCCTTAAAACAAATTCCAACATGTCCATCCGCACGGACAGGTTGCCCGTACGGACAGACTATCCGGACGGATTGTCACTGTCCGCACGAGTAAGCTATCCGCACGGATTGTCTCTATCCGCACGGATTACCATCCCGGCGGATTACCTAATCCACTTAGTGACTCAGCCTTAAAGACGTTGTCCGCACGGACTGCCATCCGGACGGATTGTTGTCCGCGCGACCAGCTTGAAGGGTAGAGATACTTAAATGTTTTCTAAATGCTACAACGAAAACTCCAAAGCACAAGCCATCATACACAAACACATCCTTAGGAAGAAACAATCCACTCGAACGTTTATCCGCACGAACAACTTGTCCGTACGGATAAGCAATCCGCACGAGCGACTAATCCGCACGGATTACCATCCACACGGACAGCTCACTCGCACGGATAGTTTATCCGGATGGGTCACCATCCGCACGGATCACCATCCGCACGGATATTTCGCCCGCACGGATAACTTCCTCTCACGGATAGTTGATCCGCACGATCAGTTATCCTACCCGCTCTCACTTTGTACTGTTTTACGCACCACTTATCTTTACGCTACCGAATCTATTCAGGCTAACCGTACTCGCTGAAAAGTGCTCCCTTCAATCCATAATCGCTGTGAGTATACTCGAACCCTTTTTGCTTTAGCACTTTTGGGTGTTACATACGTTACGAATATTCAAACTACAACTATCACACTACTCAAGCTATTTTAACGCTAACCGTTTACGCATGTTATACGTGGCTTATGAATGCTTGTTTGTTATGTTTACACATGGAATGCTGTCTACCTGCCTTAGCAACGATAGTACTATAGTTTGGACTCAGCACCCGTTCACCCGGGGGTTGTTAAGGATCCTTTACTTGCATGGATTACGGTGGTAATCATGTATTGCGAACTGCCTCGGGCAGTCAGCCCGCAGTCATTGGTATCAATGGATCTATGTCGATAACTAACGTGCTTCATTTCACTATGTGTACGTGCTGGTTATGCGTAAACGAATTCGAACTCTATATGCTATTATCAAACTTGTATGCTCACCTTTACATTTTATGTATTGACTTTATTTTAACGTATGTGACAGGTGCCTAGGTTGTTTATATGCTTCTCGGGCTGTGATGAACTTGAAGCTAGGGACTGGAGTCTTAGAAACCAACGAATAAATTTGTCATATTTAAATCTGAGTTGTCGGAACAGAATATTTGTTTAGTTTTTGTCTGTAATAACTTGTTTGCTATTTGAGACATGGTATGGGATATGTTAACTTAAATTGAATGGTAATGATAGTTGTTATGGAAACTTCTGGACAATCTGTTTCGCTCAGTGCCGCGCCCCGATGATTCCGCCATCGGTTGGGGTGTGACATGTGGAGGCTCAATTCCAAGGGACATCTAAGGCGCAAGCCAGCACCCTCATTCTGAAATTGGTGACTACAAAGTATGATGGGATCAGCTGTATTCGTGAGCACATCCTAAAAATGAATGACATGGCCCAAAAGCTCAAGGGATTAAGCATGGAGATTAGTGATGGCTTTCTGGTGCATTTTATCATGACGTCTCTGCCCGCATCTTATGAAGGATTCAAAGTCAACTATAACCTCAGAAGGACCAATGGAAGATGAACGAGTTGATTGCTATGTGCGTGCAAGAAGAAGAACGTCTAAAACTGGAGAAAGCCGATGTTGCTTACCTGATGACTGCTGACTCGAAGAAAAGGAAAGGAAACTACAATAAGAAGCCTAATGTAAAGGTCCAAAAGTGAGATGCAGGTGTAACTGCTTCTGGCTCTAATGACTCCAAAGGGAAGATCCACTGCAAGTTCTGCCGTAAGGTGGGACATAAGCAGAAGGACTGCCCGGACTTTAAGGAGTGGCTAGCCAAGAAAGGTGATAATCTTTTCGTGATACTTGAGTCCTTTAATTTAAATGTTCCATCTAATACTTGGTGGTTTGATTCTGATTCTATGGTTCATGTAACCAATTCCTTATAGGGATTCCATACAATCTAGAAGCTGGAAAGAAACCAAAGAACGCTTAAGTTGGGAAATGGAAAGCCGCTAGTAGTTGAGGCCGTGGGAACATTAGATTTAGTTATGAAAACTGGTTAACCTTTTAGACATTATAATACCTTATACATTCCTGATATTACTCGGAATCTTGTATCAGGACCAAAGTTAGACGTAGACGGTTTTCTTGTTTCTCATGGTCATGGCAAACTTACTATCAGTTTTAATTCTCAAATATTTGGTTGTGGCTTCTTGGATGGTGGTCTCTATCGATTAGAATGATATGATGATTTTTCCAAGTCTTTGTTATCATATAATATTAATGAGAACTTAACAAAGAGAAAGCACAAACGAGACTTAGAAACTACATCCATGTTGTGGCATCAACGTTTAGGCCACATTTCACAAGAACGCTTAGCCCGACTCGTGAATGATGAGGTCTTACCACCTCTCTATTTCAATGATTTTGGAACATGTGTCAAATTCCTTAAAGGTAAAATGACATCGGCGAATAAGAAATGTGCCACTAGGAGCTCTAATTTATTAGAACTCATTCATACTGATATTAGCGGCCCTTATAACATCGCTGGCATAACTAGACACACTTCATTTATCACATTTATTGATGATTATTCACGTTATATGCACTTGTATCTCATTAAAGAAAAATATGAACCTCTCACAACTTTTAAAGACTATAAAGCTGAAGTTGAAAAACAATTAGATCGTCAAATAAAAGTTATTAGATCAGATAGAGGAGGCGGATATTATGGTCGATATACTGACGTGGGTCAGGCTCCTGGTCCATTTTATGAGTTTTGCAAGGGCCAGGGGATCGTGAACCAATATACTATGCCCGGTACTCCTCAGCAGAACGGTGTTGCTGAGAGAAGAAATAGAACCCTAATGGACATGGTACGCAGTATGTTAGCCAACTCAGGTTTGCCCTTATTCCTCTGGACGGAGGCCTTAAAAGCAGCTGTTCATATACTCAATAGAGTTCCTTCGAAGTCTGTCCCTAAAACTCCTTATGAACTTTGGACAGGAAGGAAACCATGTCTTAGATATATGAAAGTATGGGGTTGCCTTGCCGTAGCTAAACTTTATAATCCTTTCTTAAAGAAACTGGATATGAAAACAACAAGTTGTTTCTTTATTGGATATCCAGATCACTCAAACGGTTATATATTCTATTGTCCCTCCCATGTTACTCATATTGTAGAAACCAAGCGTGCCGCGTTTCTTGAGGACTTTAAGGTCAGTGGGAGCAGTGAAAATATTTACAATGATTTACAAGAAGTACAAGACGCGGGGGGAGACACTCGTCCATTTCATTACCTCCTATTACTACTCCTCTTGTACTCGATGCTGAACCGCATATCACTACACCACCTCCAACTCATTCAGAATTAAATGTTGCTTCGCATGTACCTGAGAATGAAGGACCCTCCAATGTCGAAGTTGAGAATCAACCTAGGAGGTCATCTAGGGCGAGAAGTGTAGGTCCAACTAGCGGAGGATCTAGTCGCCTAATCCTTGTATACGAACAAACCCGGTTGTGCGGAATCCAATCGGGAAAGCAAACCGAGATAAGAACACAATGACACAAAGATTCAATGATTAACTCTCAAATATATTAGAACCAGGAAGTTTGTTTACAAGATTATATTACATAAATCTCACAACTCACTGGTGTCTCTCGTGTATTTCTCTGTGTTCCCTACTTGTATCTTTTTTTATATCTGTCTGCAGTTCTGCTGCTTATATAGGCACATGGTGGACGAAATATCATGCAACGACGAAACATATAGACGAAAAACAAGCAGCCGACGAAACACATCCGCTGACGAAAGACATCATGACGAAATACCATAGATGATGAAAAACTGCAGGTTTTTCGTCATAAGCATGTTCAGGTCATTCGTCATATATAAGATCAGTTTTTCGTCAGACATGGATAGGCAGGAGTTTCGTCATGCAGGATGTGCGTGTTATTCGTCGTAGACTGGACTGTTTTTTGTCATGCAGAACTTGTAGACTTGTAGAAACAATTAGCTTGCAGAAACTTTAGACACATTCGATCCGAAACTTTGATGGAGGATATCGAGTTTCAGAATGTATTTCGTAACTTTGTCGAACCGAGCGAGACGCATCCACAAAGTGTATCAACAAACTCCCCCTTGGATGCTGCTCGTGAGGGTTCGTCTTCTATGTCTATCATGTCGGAGGATCTTCAAAGTCTTCACGCATCGTAAGTAGAAAGTGTATCAACAAACTCCCCCTTACATTTAGGAAGTGTGTTAACAAACTCCCCCTTAAAATAAACTCCATTTTCAGCATTTAGATCCTTGAGGGGTTGATGATAGGTCAGCGGCAACACGATCATCTTTATCTTTTGAGTGCCTCCACATCGTGTCTTCATTCCAAAGCTTGTTATCGAACACGTTCTCTTCGCCTTTAGCTGGTTTGATGTTGCATCTGCACATACAGGAAAGCTAAACACGTAATGAGAACAACTGCTTGGAATATAGTTATCATAAACAAACGACACACATGTGACCATGTTTTCAACTACCATCCGACAGTTTGAAAGTTTAACGTATTTTTCACTTTTAGATTTTAACTTTCAAAACTTGCAAATTTCGACTGTTTATGAAGATTTAGTTGTTTTGGTTTCGATCAGATTTCAGGTAACGAAGACTCGAGTTCCAACATCGGGTAATCAAAGATAAAACAGAAATAAAATCTTTTTGATTTTTATAAAGTTTATATTAAAACACACCTAAAATCTTTTTGGTATTTTGAATATTTCAAATGTAAAGACTGAGGGCAGTAAGTAAACATAAACAGAGATGCAGAAACTGAAAGCATTAAATAAATATTTACAGACATTCTTTTTGCGAGTTTCGAGGGTAAGTGAATCATATCAGTGTACGGTCACGCCAAAACGCTCTTGTTGTTCAATTAGTTAACATTTAGATAAGCATCCTATAACAATTATCGGTATTGTTGTCCACTTAAGCTCAACATATCAGATGTAATCATGGCGAGTGTAATGCTTCGCATTTTTGTACCTTTCTAATTGTAGTAAGTCTTGTTGTACTTTCCATATTTAGACACTTGTACTCTCGTTGTATTCTATTTCGTATCAGTTGTAATCCGAGACTTGAAATCATAATGAAAACGAAGTTATTTTAATCACGTTCGTGTATTCATGTTAGACTTGTGTACAACTGTAATCAAAATACACATTGTTTGAACGATATATTATCCAAGATTTTGATTCTTGACATTTAATAGTCGTTAAACTGATAAAGGCTCGTGAAATAACGAAATTCGAATCCTAATCCTTGAAACTCAAAAGCTACGTGAAATAAATAATCATTGAAAGGTTTTTATCCTTGAAATAATTCGGTTATAAAATATGGTTATTTAGTATTTATTTGCTTAAATAATTTACTAATTAATTTTACCATTAAAAGTTTTTACTTTTATAAAAATAACCTAGTTAGTTAGGTAACATAAACTAACCAAGGTTAGTTAAGCTAGACTAGTCAATTAGATTTCGAGGACGAAATCGCCTAAAGTAGGGGAGACTGTAACATACGTCAAAAACGGATCCTCGAAACCCGACTTGGAAACCGGATCCTAAACAATAAACAGAATAGCGAATTTATCTTTCTTTGATTATTTTAGTGGAATATATATACACAAAACTCTTAGTCTTGGAGTTAAAAAAAAGTTGTTTAAAAACAATTTTATAAAATGAACAGAATTAATAAAGAATCTATATAATATTTGGGTTGTAAATAGAAGGTTTGAAAAATATATATATATAATGTTATCATGAGTATTCAAGGAATCTAAAAGTCCTTTATTAATTCTAAACTAAACTTGATGGAACTCCCCCGCCGCGTTGCGGCCGGGGGCTTACAAATTCTGGCTTAATGTAGACAAACTTTAGAAAGAATATCACCCGCGTTGCGGCGGGGAAGGGTAATTAACACTAAATATTAGCCATGTAAAACCTATGACAAGACAAATGCCATTGACTTTCTACATACTTTTATAAAGCTTGTTCGGATCATCATCCCTTGATAATAACAACCCTTCTTGAACTGAACATGTTCTTCTATCTACTTTGTAGCCTCCAATGGTCTACCTTCAAACTGCACAAAACTTAGTTACAATAAGCGCACATTATTTTGGGTTTATATCTCTTCCATACAGGTAGAACCCTTGGTACTTTGGATTGTCTTATTCAAACTTATACATTTCATAAATTTAGGTGATAAAACTTTAATATAAACCCATTTACTAAAACATAAATCAAAACATATAAACTAAATGTACCTGTGTGGTTAGAGACTATAAGCTAATCACTTCCTTGGTGACATGGAATCAAGTGGTGATCTACTTACCAATAACTAAGCGACGTGAGATTTGGGATGTGAAGAATGCACGCTGAAACTATCAAAGAAAGAAATAAAGCTGGATTATTTTGACTAAATGTTCAAGAATACACATATCCATGAAAAACAATGAAGTTGTGATGGAAAATCATAGTCTGATGATAAAAAAAAGTTACAAATCTAATTAAGTGAACGTAACGCATGATTGGGATAAAAGAATGTCAAATGAAGGAGGAAAACGAAACAACTTGCCGCTAAAACTGCCCACCTGTTCATGCTTGCGAAAGCTCTGCTCCTCTTGTGTTAGTATGAACATGTACACATCTTTTCGTGACCTGTCTCCGACGTGGGAATCAATGTTTGATTACAATTGCTGCAAGGAAGCACACAAATTTAGAAAAAAACATAAGTTTTTTATACAGTTATACCATTAGATAAATCTTCAAACAATTAAAATTTTCTTAAGGTTTAACAATATTACAATACAACTTAAACAACACAATATATTCCAAGGGCCTAAAATGACCACCAGTTTTGCCTACTGTATGGCTTCTGGTTCTAATGTCGTAAGCTTATCACCTAAATGAAGTACATATACATTTATAAAAACAAAAAAAACTCTTATCAATCAAACTATGATTTTATACAATGTTTATAAACTACACGGAATATGTGTAAAAGTCCATTGCCAATCTTACAATACCCGTTTTCTGTCATCAAAGATGAAATTTGTGCTTGGTATTCATCCACGATCTGTGAAACGCTGTTCAAATGGACCACTCGACTCGTTTATTATCAGCATCATCAATATCTATATCCATCTAACTAATTTTGCCCTTCAACTTTACTTGATAAATGACTATTCTCCCCCAAATCAGCAACTTAGTCAACAAATTATATTAAGTTCTTCCATGACTAACCATAAGAATATAAACAAATTAACTTAGGTAATTAGCACCTGTGGAAAACCCAAGAATCACAACAATTCGGTACCTAGTTGAACACTACCGATGACAAGCAAACAAAATTGCAAGAATCGAAATTGAAAATATTAAAAATTGGAGCCCTAATTGTTGAGGCCTGCCTGTTTAAATAAACACTAACATACCAAAGATAAAGTAACCGGTTCTTACCTACAACATTGTCGATAACCTATACCTAGCGTCGCTGGACTGCCCGGAGAGGACCCACCAATTGGTGGTTTTAACCTTGTCTGAAACCAATTTGCAACCTCCAGTCTCCGTGTTAAGGCTGATTGGAACTTGCACAAACCTAAGATTGAAGCTGTACTAAAGAAAATTAGAAATCGAGCCTTATTTCCATCCAAATCGAACAATCTCAAATTATAAAGAAGACATACCAGTAAGATTCTACAATGAAGATGATTCTGGGGTTGTAGAGGTGCGAGTCTATGAACCACAGGGGAGAAGGATACTTCGCACATACTTCTTTCCCGAGGGTATACATGGAGGGGTAGAAGGCGGCCAGGTGGTAACTCGCCAGACATCTTAGTGATCGTTGCCGGAAGAGTGACCGGCCATTCTTCTCTCTCTAGCTCTCCGGTTCTCTCTCTCTCTCTCGTTTAGCTTTTCTCTCTCTTTCAGTTAAAAAGGAAGTGGTGTGAACTGTGAAGAGTGAAGATAGTGTATGACCACGTGTTAAATATAGGAACTGAACCAAAAGTAAATCACAAGAAAGTCTTAAAGCATAATGTACAAGACCATATTGCATAACCATGTTGAAAATTAGAGTATATATAAATGTCCTTTTCGTTTCGTGCCAACGACCAAACCGGATTTACGGCAAATTCCTTTCAGTTTCAATTGGACTAATTAATTCTTTTAATGATTAAATGCTTTTACACCACATAATTTGGCCAACGATTTTGCATTCAAGAACTCATGCGAAACCGAAACGTCATACTCGCAATTAAGGACATTAATCTGTATAGCTTTATAACTCAAACCATCATCACCGTTTCCACCCCCCACTCGATACATCACGGAACCTGTTGAATCTTCACCGGAGTTCGGAACATTCGCCAGAGTTCGGAGCATTCGCCCGAGTTCGCCAGAACGTCTCGAGTTCGTCACTATTTTCGGTATACCTTCCCTCAATCCTTTTTATCTTTCTTTAATCTCTTGTTTGCACGTTCAAATCCGCTGTTGAAATTATATATGTTCTCAATGATTATGACCTTCCAAATCAACTGAAATTATGAAACATATTATAACAGTTTAGGAACGAAGAAGATGATATCCTGTCTTCGATTTTAAAAAAAAGTTTAAGTAAAGCATTTCAAACATAAATGGAATGGGTGGTCTGGTGGTGTTAGAATGTATATAAACAACAGAGGACTAGGGTTCGAAACCCAGGTCTCACTTCTCTTTTTCGCTACATATCTGTTTCTGGTTGATCTCATAAAGCCAGGACAACAAATACACCGTATCTAAAATTTATAGGGAACGAAGTAATTCACAAAGGAAACCAAAGTTCAGTGGGTAAAATTATATATTCAATTGAATTAGAACTCATATAATGTGATGATAATTGGCAGTGCATGAGTGCAACAAAGAGAAAAATATTTCCTTTAATATATAGCAACTTGGAAAATTCTTTATTTTATAGTGAACTTTTTAAATAATTAGTTTTGGTACACCAGAGGTCACGGGTTCTAGACCCGGGCTCTACTTATTCGCTACACTTGTTATGCTTTTTATTAACACTGAATTTTAAAGAAACTGGTTTGTTTAACTTTAATACGAATAAGGTTATGTCACAAAAATCAAGAGCAGTCAAGTGGCTTTGGTTGTTTTTAGTTTTAATTCTTTTTATTATAAATCCAAAAATAACTAGCAGTTTCCCTTTCCTTTAATCCTAATTCACTTTATTTTTATTTTTTTTTAACTTAACTTTTAAACTCAATAATATATATAATTAACAAATTCATTTCTTTTATAACGTTAATAGTTATAATGAGAAATTATAATAACAAACTAGTTAAGTTACAAATATTAGGATTATCGTTTAACCAACAAACAATAATTAGATCGTTTATTGTGTTATTTTCATATCTAGGTTAATCATCCTCGTTCATCCTCTTGGATTTCTTTACTCGTGCGTTATTCTACAAGAAATCGCAACGCAATCATAGTGAGTATACATGATCCCATTTTCATTTTAAACACTTTTGGGTGCAACTTGTATTCATATTCAAATTCACAAACACGTTAAACTTTATTTATTCACACTCTATCCAAATTACACATGAAATGTTTGATTCTTGTTATACATGTGATGCTAATGTAAACACTTTATGACTATATGCTCATTAACTTCGATCAAGCCTACCTTAACAATTATAGCGCTATAGGTTGTAACGCCCCGCCCGCTATCCTTGGGTATTGTTAAGTTAAACATGTTAACCTCCCGCTAAAATTTTGGGATAGGCACTTTAATTGCGTAAACATTGGTTTGAGCATGTAGAGTAACATCGTTTCGGCATAACTGTTAACTAGTATCATCTTATTCATGTTGGATATGGGCACATTTAAACATTTGATTCTGCTATGCTATGTATCAAACTTGTATATCCGCCAGCATATTTGTTGATCATTATTTTAATACATGTTGCAGGCTGATAGTCAAGATGTTGAAGAAACAAGATTAGGATGGACTAGTAACTCACTTATGATATAAATTATATTTGAACAATTATTTCATGTTTGAATTATTTGAAGATGTATGACATTTTAGTATTTTATTATGAAATTTGAACTTAATTATATTGTCCTAATAGTGTTATGATGCTTTGAGCGATTTGTTCGTCTCATCCCGATGTTTCCGCCATCGGTTGGGGTGTGACAGCGAGGGGATACGATTAGTGTATGATTTATACTTACTGACCGGTGTTCATCCACACACGACACATTCCCGTATCAAGGTATGCACAAGGGTTCATCTTACTGGTGAGTATACCGTTTATCATCTGTTTGACCGTATATGAAAATGTGAGATACACATTTATTTTGATTGAAAACAAGCCATGTGTGATAAAATCACTTATTGATGAGGAACTTGATTTTCAGATGCATGAGGGCACAGGAGCAAGTCCGTGAACAGGTCAGTACAAACGTACAACAAAGAGACGAACTTGACTCCCTGATAAATGTGATATTTTATCACTTATTTTGTTTGGACATGTGATTGTTGATCACTTATTGAGGTCGTATGCGATATGTACATGTATGTATGGTATCATGGAAGATCTAGACTTCGTCTCCGTTATATTTCGGTAAAAAAACCAACCATGATACCAAGATGATAAACAGCATAAAGACCACGTATCTCAGAACCTCGGCAATCTCTCAAACGAAATTTTGGTACTAAGACCATATGCCAATGAGTGGTTCCCACCTGGTCTTTAGTCGATTTAAGTTTATATCACCCTGCACACTTTAAAATGATTGTGAGCCTACCGATACATCTTATATAGAGCTGCTTATCGTTTTTCATTTTAAGGTTTAAAGAGGTTTGGACAGACCATTGATGTACTATCATTTTCTCTTTTGCTCGCTAGGAAACTCATTTTTGTTTTTCTATTGTTTTTGTGTTTTTGAAATTTTTCGATGTTTTTGAATTTTTCAAATTTGGATTTACTCCCTCTAAAATGTAAAAACTATGATAAATTAAAAACACAAAGATATTTAGAAAAAAAAAATTTCCGATGTTGGATTAACTCATGTTTTACCTCGATGCCGTTTACCAAAATTAATTTTAATCAGAATTGATTTATCGAATTTTGGAAAAATCAGTTGGCATGTCGGTAATCGGTGTGGACCAAAACAACATTGACGATTTTCGTATTGAAACAATCACGTGTGAAATGATATTCGAGATCAATGTGTCTGGTCAAAGAGAGCTGTACGAGATGATAATAATTCATAAAGTAGCTTAAATATCGATAAGTATAAGAGAGATTAGAAATTCAAAACCGTATCCTGCAACTGCTTCGTGCATTGCCAGGAATCTGAGTGCTCTCCCAAACTGGATATCCACCCAGTGTAGACTTCAAAGTCGATTTTTGTTGCTACTACAACTAACCGAGAAATCTCTTCACAGCAACAAGATCATAAACCTCCGGGTCCGGCTGGTCTTCCACATTGCACCAGCGAAGGTCTTTGTCTTTCTCTTTGAGAAGTAGTGTGCGGTTGTTCAATCCACTCCAAGGCATCCGCACACCCGGTGTGGTTTGATCAACAAACACATTTTCTTCAATCACACCATGGAGAAAAGTACACTACACGTTCATCTTGTGGACTTTGAACTTCTTCTGAAAGAAAAATCCATGAATCTTCGAAAAGCTTCAGACGTGCTGCAGGCGCGTACATTTCATTGGAATCTTTCCTGTTGACCCGATCAAAACCTTCAACAATCAGATCTTGGCACATTTTTCAACTTGTCGAATTTTTTTTTCAACTTCATTCAACCACGTTCTTTCACCATCATTCCTTCATCGGAATTTTTGTCTTCTTTTCTTTTCCCTTTCTCTCCTATGGCAACAATATTCTCCTAGATGTAACAATATTTCGGAGCCTTATGTCGTCTATCTTGTACATGGACGCTCCACTATCAACAATCCTAAGACTATCAATAGTACCTCCTAGAACATCCTGCACACTCATTCAGAGATTAGTTGGAGAGTGGGACACAAGCCTTCATAGACTTGGGTCATCCTTCGTCATCGAGGATTGTGACATGCATTTCCCGATGATTCGGAATTGATGTAGCTCCCCCTGAAGCAGTTTCCGATTTTGGTTTCCAAATCTGTTTTTGTTTTTCATTTTTAACATCTGATTTACCAGACTGCGTTTGGACAACCTCTTGTTTTAAAGCCTTTTCAACTTCTTTTCTTTGTTGCTTTCTCTATTTCTTTTCTCGTTGTTTAACAAGACGAGGGTCATGTCTTGGTGAAACAGATCTTTTATGGTAACTGTTACCATGGGGGCATCAACTTTTGCCTTTCCTTTCGTGAGATATGGACAGTTTCTGAAAATATGACTATACTCACCACATTCAAAACATGATCTCCGCTCAACAAACCTCAGAGTATCGTAATTATAAAAGCTTGATGATGAACTTCGTGATCTTGAGGTACTTGGTCCTACATCACAACAGTTTGTGTGTTGTGTGTAGTTGTTTTAACTATTTCTTTTCAAAATTTTCTTTTGCATAACAAAATATGTGTTGGATTTGTTTTCAAAATATTCAATTTTATCCGTCCCTCGTGATTTCACGAAGTTTACCTTCCAAACCTATTTCTTGTTTTGGCTCTGTTTGCCTTTTCCATTTCCTTGGTGAGCATGACTTTGCTTTCGGTGATTGTTTTGTGGTTGCAATTTTTTTATTCCCATATTTCTTTTTAACTTCGGATTTTGGGATAGGAGCAAACTGAGTTACTACAACTCCTATGCTTGACTTTCCCAAAAACTTACTGGTAGAATCTTCAAAAACTTTATCAATAAAGGATTGATTGACAATCTTGATTGGGAAATCCTTGTCTGAATATATTTTATCAAATCCAATCAACGTGTAAAGCAAATTCACGCTTTCACAACTCTCAGACTCTTGCGCAGACGTGGACGCAACCATAACAGTCTTAGCAGGTTTTGCGGGAGGATCACATAGAATATGATTCTCAAGAGGTATGTCCTCTTCTTTAATTACCGCATTAGACTGTGCTGAGTCGGTATCATCGGATTCATCATCTGAAGAATCAGCATCCTCAACAATGACTGGAGGATCCTGATTTTGTTCAGCAGTTGATACATCTTTATGTGCTGACACATCCGAATCTGATGATACTTCCGTTTTGTATCCAAGTCCGGTTGCAAATTCTTCAATGTCTAAAGGAACAGATTGTGCAAAATGAGTTCTATTTTCCTCATCAGGCATTGTGTCATAATTGTGTCTAACCGGTGGTGGACATTTTTTATATCCAATGCACGTGACATCCTTTTTCTCTTTCTGAACATCGATGATGTGATCCAACACATAACTAGAGTTTAAATAACTATTTAGCTTAAGCTGGATCGCCTCACTTTCACACTTTACACAGGCTAACTCTTTTTTCATGACCTCGAGACGATTGATATAACAGTTTATGTCAGTTTGTTTTCTTGAAACCATTTTTGTTAGCTCGGTTTTATCTTCTCTTAAATTTTCAATCACCATTTTAAACTCTTTTTCATGGTTTTCATAAAACATGTTAGCCTTTGTGCATTTCGAAAGATCCACTATCAACTTTTGATTGTGGATATATGTCACGTCATACCTGCTTTGCAAATCATCATATTTGCTTTGCAAGTCCGATAACTTATTTCCTAAACTAACACATTTATCACACCTATCAGAACTTGGTTTATCGACACATACCTGACCGGATTCGCTCTCAGATAGTGACTCATTTGCCTCAGAATCAATAACCTCCCTTGTTGATTCATATTCTGATCCATCCTTGCTTGAAGTTGAACTTGTACCATCTTCAACTGAGCTACCGTCATGTTCAGAACTGTCATCATTTCCCGAGGATTCACCATTGCTGGCATCTTTGAAAATTTTGGCATAAAACGCCGTTTTTGTTTGACCATTGTAGTTTGGATCAAGAAATGATGGTACTCCAGTAGACCGATAGCTTTGCTCTGAAGCAACTGGTTGTGGTGTTCCATACATATCGGTTGCTGAACCCTTTCTCGTATACGTGTTATTTGACGGTGAGGGAGATTTGGCCCATGATGGCGATAAACCCGTGCTTCTATACTCGCTCTCTGTATTAGATGGAATACCCCACCAGTTTGAACTCATGTTTGGTTGAGACTAAATGACAAAGCAATAGTCTGAGCCCAATGATTGTTCAAGAATACAAGTTTTAAATGAGTGGGCCACGAAGACTAGTATAATGGGCTGATAGTTTTCCACGAAAATATTTAAATTTACAAGAAAAAGGCCCACAAAGAAAGGATTCCCAACGAAGACTAAGTTCTTGGAAGTAGAAAACTTTAGTTGGTGAGTGAAAAATATATTTGAATCAAAGTTGGTAAACAAAGATATCATCCAACCATGCTTTCTACTGAAATGTCAAAGGGGCCATCCTTTTCTTTCCACCTTTTTCAAACAAGTACTATTTTAACAATTTCAACAAATCACTTTTAAAAAAAATTCCAGATAACATGAAAGAACACAAGAACACTATGGTTTTCCGATGAAATGTATGAGTTTTCCGACCAAGCCGTTCACCGGAAAGCTTTCCGAACACAAATTTTGCAATAAAGTTTCAACAACAACCCAATCTTAACATGTATAAATGTATTCTAACAAGTTTTTTTGTCAAAACTAACAGCAAAAATGACAAGATTTTCAAGAATTTTAAGATGATTTTCCAGAAAATAAGATTTTTTAAACTCAAAATCAAGAACAGAGATCTGGACAAACTTTATAAAACTCTTTCAAAACACAAGAAAACGACTCGGTTTTAACAAGGAAGAGAGCCTTGGCTCTGATACCACTTATAGGTCCAACTAGCAGAGGATATAGTCGCCTAATCCTTGTATACGAACAAACCCGGTTGTGCGGAATCCAACCGGGAAAGCAAACCGAGATAAGAACACAATGACACAAAGATTCAACGATTAACTCTCAAATATATTAGAACCAGGAAGTTTGTTTACAAGATTATATTACATAAAGCTCACAACTCACTGGTGTCTCTTGTGTATCTCTCTGTGTTCCCTACTTGTATCTTTTTTTATATCTGTCTACAGTTTTGCTGCTTATATAGGCACATGGTGGACGAAATATCATGCAGCGACGAAACATATAGACGAAAAACAAGCAGCCGATAAAACACATCCGCTGACGAAAGACATCATGACGAAATACCATAGATGATGAAAAACTGCAGGTTTTTCGTCATAAGCATGTTCAGGTCATTCGTCATATATAAGATCAGTTTTTCGTCAGACATGGATAGGAAGGAGTTTCGTCATGCAGGATGTGCATGTTATTCGTCACAGACTAGACTGTTTTTTGTCATGCAGAACTTGTCGACTTGCAGAAACAATCAGCTAGCAGAAACTGTAGACACACTCGGTCCGAAACTTTGATGGAGGATATCGAGTTTCAAAATGTATCCCATAACTTTGTCGAACCGAGCGAGACGCATCCACAAAGTGTATCAACAAGAAGGCCAACTAATTTTGATGATTATGAAACCTACCTAGCTAAAGTCGTATCAGATGATGGAAAGTTTACCGATCCTACCTCTTACAATGACGCCATTAGTAGTGATCAGTCTTCTGAATGGAACAAAGCTATGATTGACGAGCTTGATTCCATGAAGAAAAATGACGCTTGGGATTTGGTTGAATTACCCGATGGTGTTAAACCTATAGGATGTAAATGGGTCTTCAAAACAAAACTAAATCCGGATGGAAGCGTTGAACGATATTGTCACGACCCCCGACCCACCCTGGACGGAATCGGGAGTCGCGAACAGCCCATTGGTACCGGTGATTATTTTTGAAAAATATTGCAGCGGAAATTTCATCAGGACCGTGAGTTAGGAAAAATATCAGAGTTTAGTAAACACCGGATTTTATTTATTAAATAGATGGGATAAACCCATGTTTTACAATGGTAGCTTTAATAAAGATAAATTTGATTACATAAAACAACATTTCTTAATTTGATTTAATTAATAAAATAAGCCACTTCTGGAAGCCTTTCAGTGCCGTATCCATCTCTTACTCCAATCTACTGTAATTACCTGAAACGCGTTTGAAAAAGGTTTTGTCAGCGGAAAATACTGAGTGAGTTCATTCATTTTACTAAAACGACTCGTTTGTTATAATTTACAGTATTAAGAGAGATTACAATGTTTCAGATATCAAACCAACTACCCACAGTATTTGTCACTCGACCATCCATCGGTAACCTCATTGTCCAATGGAGTCTGTGACTATGGTCATACCACTCATTGGCTAACTCGTTGTCCAATAGTGACGGTTATCAAGTAATGTATACAAAACCCCACATACCAGCTGTAACTTGGTGATTACATAAACTTATTCACTGTAATTATAATCTTTGAAAATAAACTTACTTTTGAAAGTAATTTGATAAAAAGAGAATGACTCACATTATAAGCATGCAGATTCATACGGGCAAAGTTTAATCTACAGATAAGCCTTGATATATTGCAGATTTATACAGGCAGAGCTTAGCCTATTTATTTAGCCTTGTAACCTAGTGCACATGAACTAGGTAATTAACTAATACAGCATTTACGATAACTCACGAGATTAAAACCCTCACAACGAATGACAAAGTGCAATCACTTAAACATCCATCGGATTCACAACGAATGACAGAGTATTCCCCGAGTTCGGGTGGTACTCAAACATCCTGTCGGAATCACGACTAATGACAAAGGATAGCGCTTAGACATCCATCGGATGGTTTAAATCGATCGGACATTGAATCGTAGCAGCGATCGAGTTAATACCCTGTATCGTAGCAGCACCCCGCTATACTAATTAGTGATTCGTGTGTGTTTTCAGACTGTTTATACTATAACTCAACGTACAAATTGAAATTGAACGTCGAACAAACGCACAGAATCAAGTCCCAATGCCTGCTATTTATACACAAAAATTGACATGCTTACGGACCGTAAGCCTTATCCCTTACGGTCCGTAAGGGACACCTATTCACTATAGAGTAGCTCCGTGTGTGTGTAGGCTTGCTGAGTCGACATTTTCGTAAAATTCAATTTTGACAACGTTTTATATAGATAATCGTAACTAGGGTTTACCCCCCTGAGTTTTAGGGGCCCTGATCCTGATTCTGATTGTTCTGAAAATTTTAGGGTTTGTGCAGAATCACTTGGGTGTTTCAATTAGGGTTTCCTATTGGATAAAATAATAAAATAAATAGGACTTTTAATGAGGGTTGTTACATTCTCCCCACCTTAATAAAAATCTCGTCCTCGAGATTTGGGTTATGATATTTCTTTTAGACTTATTTCACATTTTAGTCAATAAACACAATTTTTAAGGTAGATGACACAGAATTAAAATATCGAATTTTGCGAATACAAGTTGTACAATAGGTAGGATTCAATGGTTCAACTGAATTAGTTCAAGAAATCGATGACAAACGGATGAGATGAAATGATATAATTTTCAAGGTGACTAGGTTCAAGCCAAAAGATAATTGATCAATAGATATTTAGAATGAATGTGAAGGACTTTTTAGAATCAATAAAATTCTTTGTCAAAAGAAAGCTTACTTTGATTGGCAACTGAGAAAGATTTAGAAATGACAGGTTCCAAATGAAATAAAAGCATGAAAATGATTTGTCAAATATTTATGATATTAGAAAATCAAAGTGTTAAGATGAGTGAATTGCAAAGATACACCAAAAGACAAATAGAGTTAGTGTATCATCGTTTAGAGTTCCAAATTGTTTTAATTGTGATAGTGCACTTTTAGGGATCATATTTTTCATACTATGTCCTAGAGATTGAAATATAATAAGAACAAGTTGTTTTGGCATGACCAATCATTATATTATATTTGTAAAGCAAATATAATATATATTATTTGTGTTCCTGTCTGAACCGTATCTTACATATCAAATATAAATATTATGTAATATATATTTATTTGTTACGCATTTTTACTATATGTAAATAGTTACCACTTTTAAATAAATATTATTTTAGTATTTTACTATACTATGTAAAATAACTTATATTTACTATGTAATATATATATTACAAAATACCGTAATGAAGTTATTACATTACAAAATATTCTAGTATTTATATTTATGTATATTATGGTTGATTTGTGATTTTTCTGTTTCTGTTATGTTTTGGGTGCACATGCGACATACTTGCAGGTTTTGGCTATCGGATCTTGGACCGGAGCACGTACCAGATACAGCTTCAGAAGTCTCGTGGCATCTTCATCATCTTGAGGGGAGTATTATTATCCCTTTCTCTATATTTCAGGTCTCGCATTGGGGACAATGCGAAGTTCAAGTGTGGGGAGGGGGTTAACTTTGTTAACTTTGTTTGTCCTCATAAAATTAAAAAAAAAATCAGAAAATCAGAAAAATCATTCAAAAATACCTGTTTATGTATATATTTTAGTAAATAAACCAGTTGGTTGTGTTTTAGAAAGCGTCAGACTTGATAAAAACTCGACAAGCAAAATATTTCTGAAAAAGGAAACCGGAAAGCGTGACAAACAAAGAAAGACTTACATGATAGTTTTCACACTTTTACCCATTCCTTCCGTTACGTGAGCATATTTGAGCCTTGATTGTTATATATTTGTTCATTTCGGATATAGGAGTGAGCCGGATGTTATGTGTAATTTAGAACTTGTCACTAGTATGCTTGTTAAGACCATGAACGTGCGGATTTGTGTAAAAGTGATAGAGGCACTTAGATTACCCCTTTGTTGTGTACTTGTTCTTTGTGTTGTGCTTCCCGTTCACCTTATATTACCCTTTAGGATTAACCATGTCGAGCCTTCCCGTTTACCTTTGTTTACCCACATTATCGCCCACTTAGCCAAATTTAGCCTTTTTATGTTTTAAACCTTTTTAGTGTTGAAACTCGGTCAAAATAATCGTTTAACTAGCGCTTGTTTTTGTTTATATTTCATTGTATAAACTAGTTTGAAAAAAAAAACACAGAAAATAAAACACCCTAAAATAGGGTGAAGTTGATAGAAATCGAGCAATTTTGAATGCTTAAATGTTAAAATTTGGTTGATAAGCTCGATTGCGCTTTAGTCGCCTTTTTAAGGCGTTTGTATGTATACTTGTATTGTTTCTTGCTAGTTAAATGCTACTACGGAGTTTTAACCATTTTCGCCACTTTATATGTCCACTTCCATACCCTTCGCCCTAGCCTAACGTTACAACCCGTAAAGACCTCTTGATTTACACTTGTTCGCATGTTAGTTAGTGGAGACGAGATCTTATGACAAGCTTATGATATTGCACATTTCATTGACTAGGCATTGAGTGTTTACACATACACATTTTATGTATGTTTTATAAATAAAACCAAGTGTGTGTGAACATTGTGAGTTGTGTGTAGATTAACATGTGAGTCAATTAAATGTGAAGTCACGGCTTTTTGGTTGTCGCTTTATAATTGCATATGCTTGTTGGGTTTGAGTCTTTTGATGTTGTCTTTCAACAAACCGACTAACCGTTTATAGTAGTTTTCAATAAAATAGTGTGTAAATTATCGTTCTTGTTTGTTTCTTTCTTTTATTGCTTTTTAGTTTAGCTTGCTTGAGGACAAGCAAGGTTCAAGTGTGGGGAGATTTGATATTCGTTAATTTACACATATTTTAGTCCCCCGTTTTACCCCTATTTTATGCATTTTTGGCCGTAAAACTGTCATTCGGATACTTAATTATCTACACTTTTGTTTACAGGTCTAAAACAGCATACCAGACAAGATGATAGCAAAAACGAGGACTTTCCGGACAAAACGACGAAGCTGCGAACCTTCTGTTAGAAAACTGACCTGGGCGTGCGGAACGGTCGTTTTACCAGATGCACGACCGTGCATCTCCGACAAAACCAACTTGGTCCGGCAATGAACGACCAGTGCGACTAGGCGTGCAAGGCAAACAAGGCCAGCCCGGTGACGCACGGTCGTTCCATGATCTGCACCCCGTGCGGATCCGATGATCAGCCATAACCTCAGAACTGAACGATCGGTGCAACCAAGCGTGCAACAAGAACCCGGCGAAGAACGACCGTGCCATATGAAGAACGGTCGTGCGATTTCGAATCTGGTCAACGATCTGATGACGTCATGCAGTATGGTGTGCCATACCCAATAATTGCTTAAAGTGCACGGTCGTGCCACAGGAAGAACGACCGTGCCACAGCAGAAAAATATAAAAACAGAACAGAAACATTCTGTTCGACATTCTGGAATTTTGGGAGCTTCACAGGCGATTTTACAGGCTCCGGAGGCTTTGCTTTTGACCCGGATTCAAGCCACATTGTGCCGTTTAGCTCCATTACTATCCGGATCCTTAGTCTAGTGCTTGTTTATGGTTTGGTTTTCTAATCTTTCCATGTTTTTGTTAATCTTTCAAGCATTCAGATTATTGTTTATGTATTATTGTAGCCTTTGGGCAAAAACACAACAATACCTTGCTTGATTATAGCCATTAGTGTGTTAATCTTTGTTTGTAATGACACTTTGAAGTATTTTCTATGTTAATCTTTGATGATTAGTTTGCAACCTTGTTATTGATATTGATTTCTTGATTATAAGTAATTATGTTGGATAATTGATGCTTGGTTAGTTAAGATAGTTGAAAAATGAAGCTTAATTAATCTTGTATTAGTAAACTTTGAACTTGGTTAACTAGTTTAGCTTGGTTTAAATGTATGCATCATGATACTAGAAATGGTTAGTGATTTAATAAAATGTAATTATTGTTAATCAAGAGAGCTTGCCGTCACGTAAGGACCTTAACGGGTTAGATGGTGTCGTTATAAATTCTTGCCATGATTTGTTAGCTTATTTAGTAGTTTAGGCCAAAATTGCTATCTTGGTGAATTATTGTGCAAGATTTGTAAAATGAACTCGGTTGTGATTTAATCTAGTTTATGCTTGTCTCGGTGGTTGCATTGTGTTTATCGGTGTCTCTTTCCTTGATTAAGTGCGGTTAGAAAACTCCTAACGGATGACTAACTTATTTTTAAGAGATTTTCATAGACATTTATCAATTGCACGTTAAAGAACAATTTTAGGTGGTTAAAGTGTGTTTATTGTTTTAACTTTCCGAATGATTGTCATGTTAGGATTCACGAAAGGGATACTAATTGTTTTAAATTGGAAAATTGACCGAATGCTTCTAGTAGTTGACATGCTGTGGTTGTGTATTAAGCAAGGCTTTTTATCTATTATCTATTATGTTTTTATTATGTATTCGTTTACGCTTATTTTAGTTTAACTAAAATCAAACAAAACTTATGTTTTTACCGGTAGTTTAGTGACAAAGGTCTAGTATTATTTCTCCGCCCATTTCCTTGGATCGATACTTGGTTCTTACATATACTTTTTTTTGGGAAAGGGGACAGGACCCCGGCAAACTTTTATTCAAAAAAGAAACAATTACAAGTATAAAGAACTAAGATATTCCCGGGATATCGGCCCAAGGAAAATTCTTAGCCCAAACCAAAAAAATCTACAAGTCCTATCTACATCACACTCAAGCCTATACCAATTTCTAAAACCAACCGGCCAACATAGGCCCATAACATACACCCACCCAATCCAAATTAGCCCAATATACCAAACAATATAAAATTCCTAGCTACTAGTAACATTCACATCCCATTCCCTACCATTGTGATTAATTGTAACCACAATTTGACCACATCCCAACCCAGTACCAAAGCATTGCCATTTTAAACATCTAATCCTCATATTTATACCAAATCTTTCTCCGGTCCATTTTAATGATATCCACACATTAACCCAGCTCCTCACCACGTTTCGTAATCCCCATTGAGCCCATCTCTCATGAGCCCAAGCCACCTTATCCCACCAAAAATTTATCCTCTGATTACATTTGGGCCTGCACTTTATCAAAACAGCCCAAAACACAATTCCCCCCAACCCAACTATTCCATGTATATCCGAAGCCCATAACCAAAGCTGCCAGCATCTTGCAATCCAATTAAATTTACCCCCTTCCAGGCCAATCACTAACCAGAATACTCAAACTCATTCGGCTATTAACCATCACCATATAGGTTTTCAAAATAGCCTCCTCACTTATCTTACACCAGCATAGGAAAAGCCAGTTGATCACAATTCTAATAAACACAATCTTTTTTGCAGAATTATTCCAAAATGCACCAACTGACAATTTTGATATTTGACATCTCCAGTATATACACCAGGCCAAGAATATAACAGGTTACAGTAGTACTTCCTGGCTTTATCTTTAGCAATTGACTATTATATTGACCATCCTTCTGGCCTTTCCATTGACCACATTTGCAGCAAACACTCCACAGTTCTATCAAGAAGGAAAACACCAGCCATTTTATAATTTTGTCCACCAAGATCAGCTTAAAACTCCCCACTTCTAAAATATCATAATCACTGCCCACAGCCATCTGAAAATCTATCAGCATTAACTCTTTATTACTCACCCTCTGCAGGCCCATATCACAGTAATTCACTCTCAACATATTTGTCCAAAAATACCCGACCCTTATTATTAGTGCTGATCCAATCATCCTTTAGCCAACTGTCTAGCACCCTTTTCCAAATCATCAATTTCCTACTCACCAGCTCAAAAAAATTCCCACTATACCCCTGCCCTCCCTTAAACCACACCAACATGACTTCTTCATGCCTCTCCCTCACCACAGCAACCCAACCCCAGATTCCCAGAATACCCTTTGACCCAAGAAGGTCAGACTCAAAGGACTCAATACAAACCCAAGAAACAGTTTTGAAAGAAAACCAAATTATAAAGGGTTGCTTGTCACTAATAGGAGCTAGAAAAGTAGAAACAAAATTTAGGGTGGAAAATAATATCCTAAACATAGTGACAAGCTCCAACCTTATTTCTCCATGGTTTGTGCACCTTCCCTGCACATAACATCCTAATCCCTTTATCAAGCACGCAGAAGTGGCTAGAATGGTTGATATACCCGGTAGACTAGCCACAAAACAAAAACTTAGGCTCAAATTTCCTAAAAATATAAAATTCAAAGCAGAATAAATTTTTTTTGAAGATCTATAGTGTAAGGCATTTAGAAGGATGACTACCCCCTGGCTTTTAGTGCCCTTATTCCACCTGGAACCCAGATATACCCCTCCCCCCTGATCCATAAGGATCTAATATACTTATGACGGGGTACACTTGCCTCTTTCGTGTGTGTTTTGATGTTAAAGTAATAATCACTTTTATAAATTTAAAACCGAATCGTGTGTAAATTCATTGCAAAATTATGTATATATACGCACACGTCAGTACTATTTTAACAATTTCAACAAATCACTTTTAAAAAAAATTCCAGATAATATGAAAGAACACAAGAACACTATGGTTTTCCGATGAAATGTATGAGTTTTCCGACCAAGCCGTTCACCGGAAAGCTTTCCGAACACAAATTTTGCAATAAAGTTTCAACAACAACCCAATCTTAACATGTATAAATGTATTCTAACAAGTTTTTTGCAAAACTAACAGCAAAAATGACAAGATTTTCAAGAATTTTAAGATGATTTTCCAGAAAATAAGATTTTTTAAACTCAAAATCAAGAACAGAGATCTGGACAAACTTTATAAAACTCTTTCAAAACACAAGAAAACGACTCGGTTTTAACAAGGAAGAGAGCCTTGGCTCTGATACCACTTATAGGTCCAACTAGCAGAGGATATAGTCGCCTAATCCTTGTATACGAACAAACCCGGTTGTGCGGAATCCAACCGGGAAAGCAAACCGAGATAAGAACACAATGACACAAAGATTCAACGATTAACTCTCAAATATATTAGAACCAGGAAGTTTGTTTACAAGATTATATTACATAAAGCTCACAACTCACGGGTGTCTCTTGTGTATCTCTCTGTGTTCCCTACTTGTATCTTTTTTTATATCTGTCTACAGTTTTGCTGCTTATATAGGCACATGGTGGACGAAATATCATGCAGCGACGAAACATATAGACGAAAAACAAGCAGCCGATGAAACACATCCGCTGACGAAAGACATCATGACGAAATACCATAGATGATGAAAAACTGCAGTTTTTTCGTCATAAGCATGTTCAGGTCATTCGTCATATATAAGATCAGTTTTTCTTCAGACATGGATAGGAAGGAGTTTCGTCATGCAGGATGTGCATGTTATTCGTCACAGACTAGACTGTTTTTTGTCATGCAGAACTTGTCGACTTGCAGAAACAATCAGCTAGCAGAAACTGTAGACACACTCGGTCCGAAATTTTGATGGAGGATATCGAGTTTCAAAATGTATCCCGTAACTTTTTCGAACCGAGCGAGACGCATCCACAAAGTGTATCAACAAGAAGGCCAACTAATTTTGATGATTATGAAACCTACCTAGCTAAAGCCGTATCAGATGATGGAAAGTTTACCGATCCTACCTCCTACAATGAAGCCATTAGTAGTGATCAGTCTTCTGAATGGAACAAAGCTATGATTGACGAGCTTGATTCCATGAAGAAAAATGACGTTTGGGATTTGGTTGAATTACCCGATGGTGTTAAACCTATAGGATGTAAATGGGTCTTCAAAACAAAACTAAATCCGGATGGAAGCGTTGAACGATATTGTCACGACCCCCGACCCACCCTGGACGGAATCGGGAGTCGCGAACAGTCCATTGGTACCGGTGATTATTTTTGAAAAATATTGCAGCGGAAATTTCATCAGGACCGTGAGTTAGGAAAAATATCAGAGTTTAGAAAACACCGGATTTTATTTATTAAATAGATGGGATAAACCCATGTTTTACAATGGTAGCTTTAATAAAGATAAATTTGATTACATAAAACAATATTTCTTAATTTGATTTAATTAATAAAATAAGCCACTTCTGGAAGCCTTTTAGTGCCGTATCCATCTCTTACTCCAATCTACTGTAATTACCTGAAACGCGTTTGAAAAAGGTTTTGTCAGCGGAAAATACTGAGTGAGTTCATTCATTTTACTAAAATGACTCGTTTGTTATAATTTACAGTATTAAGAGAGATTACAATGTTTCAGATATCAAACCAACTACCCACAGTATTTGTCACTCGACCATCCATCGGTAACCTCATTGTCCAATGGAGTCTGTGACTATGGTCATATCACTCATTGGCTAACTCGTTGTCCAATAGTGACGGTTATCAAGTAATGTATACAAAACCCCACATACCGGTTGTAACTTGGTGATTACATAAACTTAATCACTGTAATTATAATCTTTGAAAATAAACTTACTTTTGAAAGTAATTTGATAAAAAGAGAATGACTCACATTATAAGCATGCAGATTCATACGGGCAAAGTTTAATCTACAGATAAGCCTTGATATATTGCAGATTTATACAGGCAGAGCTTAGCCTATTTATTTAGCCTTGTAGCCTAGTGCACATGAACTAGGTAATTAACTAATACAGCATTTACGATAACTCACGAGATTAAAACCCTCACAACGAATGACAAAGTGCAACCACTTAAACATCCATCGGATTCACAACGAATGACAGAGTATTCCCCGAGTTCGGGTGGTACTCAAACATCCTGTCGGAATCACGACTAATGAAAAAGGATAGCGCTTAAACATCCATCGGATAGTTTAAATCGATCGGACATTGAATCGTAGCAGCGATCGAGTTAATACCCTGTATCGTAGCATCACCCCGCTATACTAATTAGTGATTCGTGTGTGTTTTCAGACTGTTTATACTATAACTCAACGTACAAATTGAAATTGAACGTCGAACAAACGCACAGAATCAAGTCCCAATGACTGCTATTTATACACAAAATTTGACATGCTTACGGACCGTAAGCCTTATCCCTTACGGTCCGTAAGGGACACCTATTCACTATAGAGTAGCTCCGTGTGTGTGTTGGCTTGCTGAGTCGACATTTTCGTAAAATTCAATTTTGACAACGTTTTATATAGATAATCGTAACTAGGGTTTACCCCCCCTGAGTTTTAGGGGCCCTGATCCTGATTCTAATTGTTCTGAAAATTTTAGGGTTTGTGAAGAATCACTTGGGTGTTTCAATTAGGGTTTCCTATTGGATAAAATAATAAAATAAATAGGACTTTTAATGAGGGTTGTTACATTCTCCCCACCTTAATAAAAATCTCGTCCTCGAGATTTGGGTTATGATATTTCTTTTAGACTTATTTCACATTTTAGTCAATAAACACAATTTTTAAGGTAGATGACACAGAATTAAAATATCGAATTTTGCGAATACAAGTTGTACAATAGGTAGGATTCAATGGTTCAACTGAATTAGTTCAAGAAATCGATGACAAACGGATGAGATGAAATGATATAATTTTCAAGGTGACTAGGTTCAAGCCAAAAGATAATTGATCAATAGATATTTAGAATGAATGTGAAGGACTTTTTAGAATCAATAAAATTCTTTGTCAAAAGAAAGCTTACTTTGATTGGCAACTGAGGAAGATTTAGAATTGACAGGTTCCAAATGAAATAAAAGCATGAAAATGATTTGTCAAATATTTATGATATTAGAAAATCAAAGTGTTGAGATGAGTGAATTGCAAAGATACACCAAAAGACAAATAGAGTTAGTGTATCATCGTTTAGAGTTCCAAATTGTTTTAATTGTGATAGTGCACTTTTAGGGATCATATTTTTCATACTATGTCCTAGAGATTGAAATATAATAAGAACAAGTTGTTTTGGCATGACCAATCATTATATTATATTTGTAAAGCAAATATAATATATATTATTTGTGTTCCTGTCTGAACCGTATCTTACATATCAAATATAAATATTATGTAATATATATTTATTTGTTACGCATTTTTACTATATGTAAATAGTTACCACTTTTAAATAAATATTATTTTAGTATTTTACTATACTATGTAAAATAACTTATATTTACTATGTAATATATATATATTACAAAATACCGTAATGAAGTTATTACATTACAAAATATTTTAGTATTTATTATTTTGTAAAAGAATCACTATTATTTATAACGTTAAATGAAAATTATAAATAAAAGGTGTAAAAATATTTATTGTGCAAAAGTATTTGTAAAATATTTTGTAAATATATAACACTTAATGGGTCGATTCTATGTGATTACTTATTTTCATTTTGAAACCATATAACGTTGTAAATGTATTTACAAAATAAGTGAAAACGGGGACTATTCTTATATATTACAATGTTCCCCTAACCCAACGTAGTTGATGACTACTATATTATTTATATGGTCATTTTTCTTGTCAGAGTGTTACGGTACATAGTTACCACAAAACATGTAATAGACAATTATTTATATAATTTTATTCGTCCCTTTAATTCTTGTATTGTTTTATGAAAATATGTCTTCTTCTTACAGTACGAAGTATATATATTTTCATATATAATTAAAATTTACTAAATAAGTATGATGACTCAATTTATATATATTAACTAGTTATTATCATGGTTGGATATTGGTTAGTACTGCCTTGTTTAAGCATAGGTGGCCAGTCCATGCCTAACTAAGGCTAGGTTACCCAATATCTGCCCTTGACAATAACCCTAGTATTTTAAAATAATACTAACACTATTACTATTAATATTTTCTTACTAATAATTAAACTGATATTAGTAATAAATAACTAAACATATATTTGAGTTAATTACATAGTTAGTCCCTGTGGTTTGCACAAAATAACAACATTAGGTACTAATAGTTTAAAATCACATTCTAGGGTATTAACTTTTCATTTTGTAACGTTTGAGGGTATTAACTTTTCATTTTGTAATGTTTGAGGGTATTAATTTTTCATTTTGTAACGTTTGAGGGTACTAATAAAATGTGATTGTAAGCCTTTAAACAGTGCTAATACCCTCAAACGTTACAAAATGAAAAGTTAATACCCTAGAATGTGATTCTAAACTATTAGTACCTAAGGTTGTTATTTTTTGCAAACCACAGGGACTAACTATGTAATTAACTCCATATATTTAAATGAGAGTATAATTCAAACATAATTTTTTTTATATATATAAAAATATAAATTCTTCACCTCAATGGTTTAATAAGAATATAGAAATACTATTTTGTAAATTAGGTAATCACTTATGTAAGTTTCCATATATAATTAATTTTATATAATGTTTTTTGATTGAAGATGTTAAAGCAATAATTATCACGAAAGGCTCGATTGATGTTGTAAGAATCATTAAGAGATACACTGAAATATGAAAAGAATTTGTGTATCATTATCTTAGCACACGATTTGTGTTAAGATGGCTTTTATCAACAAAGCAATTTAATATATAATTAAATAAATAATTAAATCCGTATATGATATATATAAACGAGATTAGTGCAAGCTTTAAATTTTGTGAAAATGTCAGTACAAGGTGATCGTGATCAAAGAAATGATTCAATGAAGTCGAAGATTTAAACAAGCCTATTATGATTCAAAACAAATGAAGTGCTTGTTGAGACTATTTTGAATATGATAGCTTCCATCCATCATATGGGATCTTGAAATGAATATGTAATGTGATCAAGTCAAATAATTTGAAGTTGATTTAAACAAAACAAGTTTTAATAAGAAAGTTCGAACATGGTCACAATAAAAACTATGTATGCCAAAGAAAATTAAGTTTTTCAAGAAATTTATTGACTCGATATCAAGGAGTTATTATTTTGCAATAATGCGGTTCACAGTACAAAAAGCGGAATGATATTTGAGTTTGGATAAAATAACAAATCGGAATGAAGCCCTCCAGTGGTCTTTATAAATCAAACGAACCACATGCGCAACAAACAGTGCATGTGTAATGTAGGGATTTACCAAGAAATGAAATAGATCAATATTCGTTACTATGAAATAAATCCTTATGGTATGATGACCATTAGGGGAATTAGAAATGCAAAAGTCAACTCATTATATGCAGAAGTCAGAAAAAGAAATATAAGAATTTTATCTGGATTTTTTTTTTCATGTGTTTTCTTGTACATTATCACAACTTTACATGTTTCTTACTTGCGTTAATAGTCTATGATAATGCATTTAGAAATTCTTATACTTTTAATAGTGTCCCAATTTAAAGGGTTTCTATTGTTTATATTGTCGCACGAGTTACGAGGTAGATGATCAAATGAAATAATGTTTGATATCGGAAAAAAGATTCCTAATAAAGAAATCTTGACACATATACTTGTGCTTTATTCCTATTTGGATTTTGGAATTCCTTACAGATATATATATCTATATAATCATATATTTCACATGCTGAAATAAACATACCATCTATCAGGTCAATGTATTTAACAGATTCATATTTCCAAAAACTAGTAAGATATCTGGTCATGATACTATTTAGGGAAATTTTGTCACTCGTTTGACATATTACATACCCTGTCTTATCCGGTTCGCGCCGGAGAGGTAACCTCAGTATATCCGGACAAACTGGAGAGTCTGCTACACCATACCCAGTCTTGCCGGAGAAAATTTCCCATAAATAGTATTTTTAAAGTGCCTCTTTTATTAGGCTTTTATCCAGAATTAAGGAAATTTGTATTTCCATAACATATCTTTATTTTAGCCCAAGTAATATCAATAAGCAAGAATTAATAGTAATTAAGTGCTACTGCCTGCAATGTTCTAATCGTCATTCTTAGGGCATACCAAAACATATCATACTTTATTTACACCAGTACTTAGCTTATCTCGAAGCTGATACTAAGGCATCTTTTCTTAAGTTTAAGTCTAAATGTTATCATGTGTGCAACCAGTTAATAGCAATCTCCTAACTCTTTTAGGTATTATTATCACAACACCTATAGGCTTAAATCAGTGGCTCTGATACCACCTTCTGTCACGACCCCCGACCCACCCTGGACGGAATCGGGAGTCGCGAACAGCCCATTGGTACCGGTGATTATTTTTGAAAAATATTGCAGCGGAAATTTCATCAGGACCGTGAGTTAGGAAAAATATCAGAGTTTAGAAAACACCGGGTTTTATTTATTAAATAGATGGGATAAACCCATGTTTTACAATGGTAGCTTTAATAAAGATAAATTTGATTACATAAAACAATATTTCTTAATTTGATATAATTAATAAAATAAGCCACTTCTGGAAGCCTTTCAGTGCCGTATCCATCTCTTACTCCAATCTACTGTAATTACCTGAAACGCGTTTGAAAAAGGTTTTGTCAGCGGAAAATACTGAGTGAGTTCATTCATTTTACTAAAACGACTCGTTTGTTATAATTTACAGTATTAAGAGAGATTACAATGTTTCAGATATCAAACCAACTACCCACAGTATTTGTCACTCGACCATCCATCGGTAACCTCATTGTCCAATGGAGTCTGTGACTATGGTCATATCACTCATTGGCTAACTCGTTGTCCAATAGTGACGGTTATCAAGTAATGTATACAAAACCCCACATACCGGCTGTAACTTGGTGATTACATAAACTTAATCACTGTAATTATAATCTTTGAAAATAAACTTATTTTTGAAAGTAATTTGATAAAAAGAGAATGACTCACATTATAAGCATGCAGATTCATACGGGCAAAGTTTAATCTACAGATAAGCCTTGATATATTGCAGATTTATACAGGCAGAGCTTAGCCTATTTATTTAGCCTTGTAACCTAGTGCACATGAACTAGGTAATTAACTAATACAGCATTTACGATAACTCACGAGATTAAAACCCTCACAATGAATGACAAAGTGCAATCACTTAAACATCCATCGGATTCACAACGAATGACAGAGTATTCCCCGAGTTCGGGTGGTACTCAAACATCCTGTCGGAATCACGACTAATGACAAAGGATAGCGCTTAAACATCCATCGGATAGTTTAAATCGATCGGACATTGAATCGTAGCAGCGATCGAGTTAATACCCTGTATCGTAGCAGCACCCCGCTATACTAATTAGTGATTCGTGTGTGTTTTCAGACTGTTTATACTATAACTCAACGTACAAATTGAAATTGAACGTCGAACAAACGCACAGAATCAAGTCCCAATGCCTGCTATTTATACACAAAATTTGACATGCTTACGGACCGTAAGCCTTATCCCTTACGGTCCGTAAGGGACACCTATTCACTATAGAGTAGCTCCGTGTGTGTGTGTAGGCTTGCTGAGTCGACATTTTTGTAAAATTCAATTTTGACAACGTTTTATATAGATAATCGTAACTAGGGTTTACCCCCCCTGAGTTTTAGGGGCCCTGATCCTGATCCTGATTCTGATTGTTCTGAATATTTTAGGGTTTGTGAAGAATCACTTGGGTGTTTCAATTAGGGTTTCCTATTGGATAAAATAATAAAATAAATAGGACTTTTAATGAGGGTTGTTACAGATATAAAGCAAGATTGGTTGCAAAGGGCTACACTCAGAAAGAGGGAATCGATTATCAAGAGACCTTTTCACCTGTCTCTCGAAAAGATTCCTTAAGGATCGTCTTAGCCCTAGTAGCTCATTTTGATTTAGAGTTGCATCAGATGGATGCCAAGATTGCTTTTCTTAATGGAGACTTGTATGAAGACGTGTTTATGA
>JARYGA010005828.1:0-23569 GCA_030545235.1 Helianthus tuberosus
TCCAAATATGCAAGACGTGGTGAAGAAAGAAGTGATTAAGTTGTTGGATGCCGGGATGATATATCCTATATCTGACTCTGTGTGGGTGAGTCCAGTGCAGGTTGTACCTAAGAAAGGTGGTATGACTGTAGTCTCAAATGATAGGAATGAGCTAATTCCTACCCGTACCGTCACTGGGTGGCGAGTTTGCATCGACTACCGCAAACTCAACGATGCTACTCGTAAGGATCACTTCCCGCTTCCATTCATCGATCAGATGTTGGAGCGTCTGTCAGGGAAGTTGTATTACTGTTTCTTGGACGAGTTCTCTGGGTACTTCCAAATTCCTATTGCTCCTGAGGATCAGGAGAAGACTACCTTTACCTGCCCCTTCGGCAGATTCGCCTACCGGCGTATGCCTTTTGGGTTGTGTAATGCACCGACGACCTTCCAGAGGTGCATGATTGCAATTTTTCATGATATGATCGAGGATTCTATGGAGGTTTTCATGGATGACTTTTCGGTATTTGGGGATTCCTTCGATCATTGTTTGGAAAATTTGAAAAAGATGTTGAAGAGGTGTGAAGAGACGAATCTGGTCCTAAACTGGGAAAAGTGCCACTTCATGGTGAAAGAGGGCATAGTTCTGGGACATAAGATTTCTCGTGCTGGTATGGATGTCGATCCAGCTAAAGTTGACGTTATTTCACGACTTTCGCCTCCCACCTCTGTGAGAGCGATACGGAGTTTTCTTGGTCATGCGGGGTTCTATCGGCGATTCATCAAAGATTTCTCAAAAATCGCCAGGCCCATGACCCGTCTGTTGGAGAAAGACGCTCCGTTCATATTTGGAGATGATTGCTTGAGGGTTTTTGACCTTCTCAAGCAAAAGTTGATTGAGGCCCCTATTTTAGTTGCACCTGACTGGAGTCTGCCATTTGAAATTATGTGCGACGCAAGCGATTACGCTATAGGGGTCTTTCTGGGTCAAAAGAAAGAAAAGAACTTTCACCCGATCTATTATGCGAGCAAGACTCTCCACGACGCTCAGGAGCACTACACCATGACTGAAAAAGAGCTCTTGGCAGTTGTTTTCGCATTTGAAAAATTTAGATCGTATCTGGTGCTTTCAAAAACCGTTGTGTATACTGATCACGCAGCCATCAGATATCTTTTCAGCAAACAGGACGCTAAACCGCGTCTAATCAGATGGATCTTGTTGCTGCAAGAGTTTGATATCGAAATCCAAGACAAAAAGGGTGCATTGAATGTAGCGGCTGACCATCTATCTCGGTTGGAGCATGGAGACATCGTGGACGCGGGTTGGGATTCAATCATTGACAATTTCCCACACGAGTCGTTGATGGGTGTTGAGATATGCGATGAGTCACCTTGGTTCGCCGACTTTGCGAACTATCTTGCTTGCGGGATTCTGATTAAAGGGTTGACTCACCAACAAAAGAGGAAATTCTTTTCGGATGTCAAGTACTACATTTGGGACGATCCTTTCTTATTCAGGATGGGTGCTGATCAGGTGATCAGAAGATGTGTTTTAGGGAAAGAGGCGACCGATATTCTGCGCCATTGTCACGAGGGACCTACCGGAGGCCACCATGGAGCCAATTTCACCGCCAAGAAGGTGCTGGATTCCGGGTTTTATTGGCCGACTATTTTTCGTGATGCGCAGAGTTGGGTTAGAGCGTGCGATGCCTGTCAGAGGGCGACAAATATATCGGCACGTGATGAAATGCCTCAGAACTGGATACAAGTTTGTGAAGTCTTCGACATTTGGAGGATACACTTCATGGGACCATTTCCCCCCTCACGAGGTAATAATTACATCCTGGTCGCAGTTGACTATGTATCAAAGTGAGCGGAGGCACATGCCTTACCCACCAATGACGCCAGGGTGGTCGTGAGATTCTTGAAAAGTTTGTTCGCCTGGTTTGGCGCTCCGAAGGCGCTCATCAGTGACAGAGGGACTCACTTCTGCAATACCCAGCTTTAAAAAACTTTGTCCCGCTATGGTGTGCATCACCGTTTATCCACGCCCTATCATCCACAGACGAGTGGGCAGGTGGAGGTCACAAACCAGGGGCTAAAACGAATCCTTGAGCGGTCTGTAGGTGCAAACCGCAAGGATTGGTCGGACAAACTCGACGAGGCGTTGTGGGCTTTCCGTACAACTTTCAAGACCCCTATTGGGACTACTCCCTTTAGGCTTGTATACGGAAAAGCGTGTCATTTGCCGGTGGAGTTGGAGCATAAAGCGATGTGGGCTCTAAAAACCGCAAATCTGGACTTAAAAACCGGAGGTGAAGCCCGGTTTCTTCAGATTCATGAATTGGAGGAGCTACGATAACACGCTTATGAGAGCTCCGTGTTGTATAAAGAGCGCACAAAGAGATTGCACGATAAACGCTTGAAGGACCACAAACAATTCCAAGCGGGCGATCTTGTTCTTCTTTACAACTCACGGTTGCGCCTATTTCCAGGAAAACTTCATTCACGTTGGACAGGACCATACACAGTAAAAGTGGTATTCTCGTATGGGACTGTTGCAATAGAGAACGCGGACGGCGTTGTTTTCAAAGTGAATGGGCACCGCTTGAAGCTTTACGTATCCGGGCCGATCGAGTTGGCGGTGGAGGTTATCGAACTCCACGCCCCGCACACATCATAAGTGTGGGGAGGAGAGTCTAGGCTACTGACTCGCGGATTAAAAATGTAGCAAGAGCGTCTTTGGCGCTTTAAGGGTAAAATCGTCCTTCTTTGTGTTTTTGTAGTTTTAGCGTTAATTTAGGTATGTTTGGTAGTTTACGTTAGTTTGTACAATTTTTAAACGTGCCGAGCGAAGGTTCTATGTTGGGATATTGTTAAAACAGTTTGCGTGTTGAAAAAATGGCGAAAAACGGCCAAAACAGGTGCTGAAAAGGCTTTCTGCAGAAAAAAATGATCTGCAGCTGTGGCACGCCCGTGCCATGGGTCGCACGTCCGTGCGGTTCCGGGATGACTGGCACCTCGAGTCGCACCCCCGGTGCAGTTCCGAGATCAGCGTGTCAGGGTTGAACTTTATCGGTGATGCACGACCGTGCGATATGTCGCACGACCGTGCGTGAGGCTAGGGGCATTTCTGTCATTTGGCAGTATAAATACCCTCATCTGCAGCCCCCATTCACAATTCGCCAAAACCCTAAACCGCACCTGCCGTCCCAGAGCGTATAAACTCCCCAATTTCCGCTACAAAGAAAGGATGCATTTCAGATTGGGCAGACGTTGGCATCATTGGTCGGTGGGTAGATTGGGTCGGAGACTTGGGATTTACACGAATGAAGACATGGATTCAGATTTCTTTACCGATGAGTCTACCTTCCCGACTGACGAAGCGCGGGCCGCATTTTGGGCTCAAAATGCAGTTGGTGACCCATACGATCCAAGGATGTCAAAAGCTTCACGATTGAGAGACCCTCTGCATCGAGTGATGCATCATATATTCAGCCATACAGTCTGCGGGCGCATGGACAGTCTGGGGAACTGTCCAACACCAGATCTGATATTTCTTTATGCGCTGGTTGAGGGGGTACACATCAACCTAGCAGCGAGGATAGCGGAATATTTTGTGAAGAGCCCTGGGAGAACGCCCAACAATCAGATTCACGGCGGTCAGTATGTGACCGAAATTGCCTACAATTTAGGGTTGATGACTGATGAGGTACTTCAGGATCTCACTCTTGTAACCGATGGTTTATATGTTGATATTCGGTCGTTGAAGGCGATGGGGTTGATTGCTGAGACGGATCGCGGGGATCGATTGAAGGGTTTAAACAACGAGGTCTGGGACCCGTTGCCTCCGGCTGAGGAGGAGGACGAGGACGAAGAAATGGGAGAGCAGCATGAGCAACATGAGCCACAGACACCACCACATTCACCACAGCATCACGGATACCACCAGCACCAGGATTGGCCTGAAGGCATTCCCCCTTACCGTGAATTTTACCAGCAGTTCCAACAAATGCAGGTTAACCAGGACCAGATCAGGGCGAACCAGGATTTCATGCGCCGGGAGGTGCATGATGGATTCTCGTACATATTCGGGGGGCTTCAGAACGCCTACCCGAACTACTTCGGGGAGCTCCCACAGTTCCCATACGGGAACCCACCTGGTTATGGAGATGCAGGCCCGTCCAACACTGGAGATGATGCTGGTGACGATGACTAGGAGACGGTGGAGTTGATCGTTGGTGGTTTTGTTATTTCAGTACTTTGTTTTTTGGGTGTTCATTTTGGTTGTTATTTCAAACACCCCCGGATATGTACTTTATATTTTTGACACTTTAGTTTATGTGTCTTGTCATGTTTGGATTTTAGTACTTCTATTTATGTAAATTATGGTTTTTCTGGTTTATTTGTTTCTGTTCTGTTTTGCTGTACCTTGTGACATACTTGCAGATTTTGGCTATCAAGTCTTGGACCGGAGCACATCACAAATACAGCTTGGAAGTCTCGTTGCATCAAAATCATCTTCAGGGGAGTATTATTCTCCTTTATCTCTATATTTCGGGTTTCGCATTGGGAACAATGCGAAGTTCAAGTGTGGGGAGGGGTTTAACTGGTTGACTTTGTTTGTCCTAAAAAAAATCAAAAAAATCATTCAAAAATATCTGTATTTTGTTTATATTATTTTTAGCAAATAAACGGTTGGTTGTGTTTTAGAAAGCTTCGGACATGATAAAAACTCAACAAGCAAAATTAATTTTGAAAAAGAAAACCGGAAAGCGTGACAAACAAAGAAAGACTTGCATGATAGTTTTCACACTTTTACCCATTCCTTCCGTTACGTGAGCATATTTGAGCCTTGAAATTGTTATATATTTGTTCATTTCGGAGTAGGAGTGAGCCGGATGTCATGTGTAATTTAGAACTTGTCACTAGCATGCTTGTTAAGACCATGAACTTGCGAAATTGTGTAGAAGTGATTGAGGCACTTAGAAAACCCTTTGTGTTATCCCTGTTCTTTGTGTTGTGTTTCCCGTAAACCTTACATTACCTTTAGGATTAACCATGTCGAGCCTTCCCATTTACCTTTGTTTACCCAACATAATCGCCCACTTAGCCAATTTTAGCCTTTTTATGTTTTAAACCTTTTAGTGTTGAAACTCGGTCAAAATAATCGTTTAACTAGCGCTTGTTATAGTTTATTTTTTCATTATATAAATGGGTTAATGGATTTAAACACCCCCAACTATGCCCATTTGGCCGATGGCACTCTCAACTTTCACTTTGGCTCAGAACACTCCCAACTTAACACATCGATTGTCATGGCACCCCTTCGTTAAATATTCACTAACCAGGTTACTAAAATTGGCCTATGTGGCAATTTAATCTGATGTGGCATTCCTACGTGTCATACATTAACTGATGTGGATAACCCCTCATTCGTGAAGTTTATAATCCCCAAAACACACCATCACTTCACTCAAACCAAGTTAAGAACATATCAGAAGCTCTCAAGTTCATCAATGGCGATTAAACCCTAATCGATCAGAGGTACGTTTTCTCTCAATATATTGGTATTGTTCACTGATTGCACTGATGGAGATTATCGATGTGATGCTATGGTATGGTGGAACATTGGATTTTAGTTTTGATCAACCTCAATATGTTGGAGGTGAATCAAAGTTGATACGTATGGATGTTGATCACATTGCATACTTTGAGTTGTTAGAGTATGCAATGGATTTTGGGTGTTATGAAACTAGGGATTTTTACATGTATGGATTAAACTCTGATACTGGTGAATTCAAGTGGTTTGGGGATGATAATGATGTTTTGGAGATTGCATTGAAGGCTCTAACATGGTCTGAACCATTCATGGAGGTCTTTATTCAAGTCGCTCCAATTAGCCATGAACAAGAAGTCGAATTCATGTCCCAGCCCAGTAAACCCAAAGCCCAATCTTATTCACCACCCAGTAAACCACAAGCCCAATCCAGTTCCCAACCCATTAAACGAAGAGGCCGGCCCAAAAAACTTGTAACCCAGTCAAAAAAGAAAGTAGTCCATGTCAGTAGAGTGAGTAGGGCATCTGAAAAAAGTGGTAACCCTCCTGTACTTGAAGTCCCTAGATCTGAATCCACTGCCTCAGGAAAGGAGGCTGTTGCTGATAAACCAGTTGGTTTGAATAATCAGCCTAGTGTAGAAGAGGCTACATGGGCATTTGATTTGGATGAGGAGTCTATTGTTCAAGAGGGTGTATCGAAAGAAACAGATGGTTTGCAAAAGAAGCCTATTGGAGAAGAGGTTTTAGTGGAAGAAAGGAGTGGTTTTGATAAGCGAGCTAATAAGGATGAACTTGAAGCTAAAAAGAAGTTAGTTGAACAGTGTACTAAACCTTCTGAAAAAGAAGGTAAGTTGAGTGAGTCTAATGATGCAGGGTGTGCACATGTAGAGGGTTACAGTAGTTACGAGGAATCTGATGGTGATGTTGCTACTCCTGGTGAGAGTGAGGATGATGATATAAGAGGTAAGAAGTACAAAGAAACTGCTCCAAGTGTAAATGAACACACCAACTGGAAAAAGTTTACATGGAAAGTTGGAATAAGGTTTGCATCAAGGGATCGTTTTAAGGAGGCAGTGAGAAGGTATGCTGTGACTAACGGAAGGAATCTGATCATTGCAAAGAGTGATAATAAGGAAGAAGGTCGTTTAGCTGTGAAGTGTGTACCAGGGTGTCCCTTCTATCTATATTGTTCACTAAACAAAGCCAAAGAGTGTTACATGATTAAAAGTGTGAAGAACAAACACAACTGCCAGAGAAACATGATCAAGAATAGACAGCTAACTGCCAAGTTCTTAGGGGATGAGTTCCTTCCTTTGTTTAAGGCCAAGCCAAATTGGTCTGCTAAGGAGATTCAACCAGCAGTTAAACAGAAGTTTAAGGTAATTATAACTAAGTGGTTAGCTTACAAGGCTAAATCAAGTGCACACAAGAAGCTTCATGGTTCAATGAGAGATCATTACAGTAAAATTGGTTCTTACCTGGAAGTTCTAAAGAAAGCAAATCCATCATCAACCTTTAGGTTAGAAACTGCTCCACCAGGTTTCATTAACCTAGATCCAGAGGCCACATGTGAAACATTCTTTAGACTGTTTGTTTGTTTTGATGGAGTCAGAAAAGGTTTTTTAGCAGGATGCAGGAAGGTATTGTGCTTAGATGGGTGTTTTCTTAAAACATTCCTTGGAGGGATGTTGTTAACAGCTGTGGGAAGGGATGGTAATGACCAAATGTTTCCTTTGGCATGGGCAGTAGTTGAAGGGGAAAATAATGAGAGTTGGGAATGGTTTATGGATGAGCTTAGGCAGTGTTTGGGAGTAACTGATGATGGTGAATCATGGACTTTTATATCTGACCAGCAAAAGGTAGAACTCCCTAACCAATAATTAGCTTATTCATCACTTATATGTGACACTGTTGTATTGGTTTTGCAGGGTCTGTTGAATGCTGTTGCAATGGTATGGCCAAAGGCAGAGCATAGAAACTGTGCAAGACACATCTATGCTAACTGGCACAAGACATACAAAGATGAAGAGTTAAAGGAGCTATATTGGAAATCAACTAGGGCCTATTGTGAAGCTGATTACTTGCAAGCCATTGAAGAGATGAGGAGCATAAACCCTGATGCAGTAGAGGCCTTACTCAAGCAAAATCCCAATTGGTTCAACAGGTGCTATTTGAACACTCACACAAAATGTGATGTTATAGTAAACAACATGGCTGAAACTTTTAATGGCTTTATCATCAATGCAAGGTCAAAACACATTATACACATGTTAGAGGACATAAGGATTCAGGTCATGAGTAGGCTGGTTACTAAAAGAACAGAAATGAGTGCCAGGGATGTTGTTATATGCCCTAAAATCCAAGAAAAGCTTGATTTTTCAAAACAGGCTGCATATAGATGCGAGGTGTATCCCTCATCATACCATGTGTTTCAAGTCAGGGATTTTGATGATGTTTCAGTTGATCTAGATAAAAGAACATGCACATGTAGGAAATGGGATTTGAGGGGGTATCCATGTAAACATGTTTGTGCAGTAGCTGGGTTTTTGCATAAAAATGCAGAAGAGTATGTTGATGTGTGTTACCACAAAGACACATACATGAAGGCTTATGAATTCTCAATCCCTCCAATACCTAGTGAAAGGTATTGGCCCAAGATTCACCACCCTATGGATCCACCACCAATAAGATCTCAACCTGGGAGGCCTAAGAAGAATAGAAAGAGGGATCCTCATGAGGATCCAAAGAGACCAAGGAAACTTACCAAGCATGGGGTGATAATGACTTGTGGTAATTGTGGGGGTAGAGGTTACAACAAGAGAAAATGTACTGAACAAGGAAATCAGCAATCTACTGCAGGTGAATTACTTGTTTTAGTGACAGTTGTCTGTGTATATTGTAGGCTTTAACTACTTTTGTTTTGTATGTTGTAGGGTCTGCTAAAAAGAGACAGAAGGGAACAAAAAAGTCAAGCCAGAAGTCAACTCAGCAATCTACTCTACTACCTTCACAAGGAACAACTGAGCAATCTACTCCAGTACCTTCACAAGGAACAACTCAGCAATCTACCCAGGAGAGAAGCAAAATTTCCAGCCAGAAGTCAGCTAAAAAGTCAACTGTCAAGTCAACTGTCAAGTCAAATGTCAAATGGAAAGGGAACATACAAGGCAGAAGTTAAAAAGTCATAGTTTGACTTTTTTTGTGATAAATGGACATGTTTGACTTTTTTGTGGTCTTTATGACCTTTTTGTGTTGTTGGCTGTTTGGACAACTTTAAGTTATGTAATAACTCTCTAGGATAACTTGTGGTGATGTTATAACTCTTTAGGGTAACTTTTGGTAATGTTATATGTCACACCCCGACCACGTGGAACATACAAAACGTGGCGGAAATGTCGGGGAGTGTTGTAACAGAATTAATCGTTTCAAATCCATGGCAATTAAAGTTTCGTTTTAATAATCAATTATGAGAGTTTACATTGTTTAAACAAGAAACAAAGGGTACATAACATAAGTTAACTAGTTATTGTCTCGTTTTAAGTCGCTAAGGCACGAGTCCAATCCTAAATGTAGCATGTATCAACAATCATTGCAAAGCAGTACCTGAAACATGTGTAAAAACGAGGTCAGCAAAGAAATGCTGGCGAATACATTGGTTTTGTAGGAGTGTCGAAATCATGGCTAGTTTAGACGTTGCAATACTTTATTTAAAAACCTTGTTTAGAAAAGAGTATAATATTGCAACTTAATTAACCAACTCAAATCAAGCGGGTTATAATTTGTAAAACCTTGTAGCCATGACTCTTAACCCAAAAACATTTGTTTTAGTAAATTATTTGAAAAACAATAAATGAGTTCAGATGATATGTATAATAAGAAAATAATGCATGATTAAATGAATAACCATGTAATATGAGTTTGTATAAGATAAGTTGTTTGTAAATAAATGTCTTGTGAAAAGTATGTTATTTGTATAAATGTTATATATCTCAAACTGAAATGATTCAAATAACGTTACAGTATGTAATACCATACAAGCACTTATATATAGGAAGTACCAGCGGCGTATCCACCATGCTTGTATCATATTACACACGCATCGTTGCTTAATCACTTAATCAAACTAAACCAAATCGATAGATAGATAGTACATTAAATATACCTTCGTTGTTTAAAAGAATAGATTTAGATAGTATAGTACAAGTATACTTCGGATTTATAGATAACATATCAAAATACGCTTTGGATGTGATAAATAACATATTAAACTATGTTTTTGTTTAGTAAATAACATATCAAAATATGCTTTGGATGTGATAAATAACATATTAAACTATGTTTTTGTTTAGTAAATAACATATCAAAATATGCTTTGGATGTGATAAATAACATATTAAACTATGTTTTTGATTTTGTAAATATATGTTGGTTTTGTACAATACCACACATGAGAGTATATCAAAATATACTTTAATAGTGTGATTTAAGAATTCAATCAGACCTAGTGCATCAAGATACACCTTTGAGACTATAGAAATACCACAAAGGCAATTCCTATTTGGATGGAGCAACAAATTGGTTTCAGACATTCCATGCCAACAGGAATGGGGTGTCAAATCCTATAGCGCTATATCATACTAACAATCGGTCTGGTGAACATAAAATAAGTACAATTCAACAATTTATTTTATGTTCTTTGATAAATCAATGTTTAAACCATAATTAGTCATTTAGTTTGTCAAAAGATAAGTAATAACATGTATAATCAATTATACTTTGAAATCATGAAAATAACAGATAGGTACACATGCTTCACCCCAAAACAGTTTGAAAACAGTAAAAGAGGGAAATAATGTACTCGCCTGGGAGTGCTTAGGAGTCTTGAACAACTACCAAGTAAGCTAGAGGAGTCCCGGAAATCAAACGGTACCTAATATAGGTAACTACATAATTAACCCGGACCTAAATCGGAAGACTGGGTAGCAGGAGGGTTTGTAAACCAAATGAGTGTAGGAACTCATATGATATGGTTTAACAAAGCCTACATACTAAATGAAACTTAACCTAAGTATTATCGACCCATCGCGACCCATTAAGGTAACTTATGCTACTTTAACGCGTCGTGCGCGTGAAACGCGTTCGGACCGTCTAACTAGTCCTATGACAAGTGTTATATGCCTAAACATGTTACATAATCAGTTATGTGACAAAAGTTTAGGTTACATATGCTTAATTACCAATTATACATGAAAAGGGTATTCTGGTAATTTACCTAAGGCATATAAACTACCTATCATACAACTACTTAAACGATGTGACCATAGGGTATAACCTCGGAAGGTTATGCCCTATACTAGGGTCACCTAATGTATTTGGTCGGATCCTAATGATCGACCAAACTGGGTCGGGTTCGAAGGTATAGGCGATTTATTAGATCGCCTACCCTACGACCCTAGACAACGTGGTAATCAGTGGGCATAGTCCCAAAGGACTATGACCAACGTGATTACACTCACGTTGCGAAGTTCAAACGAACTTCGCATTGACCATTACTGGTCAACGCTGAAAGTCAAACAAAGTTTGACTTTCTGACTCGAAAAGCAATAAAATAAGGAAAAGAACGAAAGAATACTTACGAAGGGTCCCCGAATGCTAATCCCGATCCAAGAACTCAGGTATGAAACAATGGTTTCAACTTAGAGCTCTCAAATCAGAATTCTTGTGCAAAAATGAGATTGTGTGGGTTGGGTATTTATAGGAATACCCGAACCGTTAGGATCGTTTCATGGAAAACGTGCCATGAATCCAACCCGTACACTTGTCGGAACCTTATGGTGGTTAGAAATCCATCCTTATCAGATGACTAGACAATTGGAAACATGTGGGTGTGGGTTAATCTGCTGAAAACAGGCTGTTTAGTACTCTGCATCTGGTCTGAGCATGGCTAGCGCACCGCTACACTAAAAGTGTAGCGCACCGCTAGCCATAGTTTGGCAGAATTACACTTTTAGTCCCTGTCATGCATTCAGCCCATTTTCGACACGTTTAAGGCCCGTTAACCCCATTTCAAAGCTCTAAAATGAAGTTAAAGTATAGGGAACTTAAAATGTGTTCAAAAATATCTCGGATGTCGGTTCGTTTAACCGTACGGTTGCGTTGTTCGGTTAATTACGACGGAATGCGCATACGCGCGAAAAACGATCCAAATGACGCGACGAATGGATTTTTCTTATGCCGAACACTAAAATAAAATATTTTAGTGCTTACATAAATTTTTGGAAGTCCGGAAGTATTCAGAACGTAAGTTATGCGTAAAAATGCAAACTTGTGCACTTTTTGACACTTTTAGTCCCTGAATGACACAAAAGTTTATTTTAGCATACCGAACACCTCAAAGCCTATTTCTAAGCTATGTAAAGGATATTTATGGTATGTTTAACTTATGTTCATGTTCCGGAATGTCTGTTACAGTTCAAATTGGCATACTTTCGCAGTTTGTCAACTTTAGTCCCTGTAAGCGATTAAACTTTGATTTCACCACACCAAACCTTCCAAAACTTATATCTAAGTTATGTAAAGGTTATTTAAGGTATGTTAAGCCTATTTCACTATTCCAGAGTGTTCGTTGGATTAAACTGGTTATATTTACGCATCAGTGCGTGTATAACCTTCAAGAAAGCGATTTAGAGCTTGAAATCGAACAAGAATTGATATGTGTAAACGATACACATATTTTTACAAATTCAAAGTATGAAATATAATATTTCATTGGTTTGGTATTTGTTTGATGGCCGTGGAGGCACAGGTGTTACAGTCTCCCCTACTTTAGGAAATTTCGTCCCGAAATTTAATTTTAGGAGAAACTTGTGGGGACGACGGCGATGTTTTCGCTTTGAATGAACCCCTTGAACCCTAAGTAGAACTCTGGGCCATGTTAGGATTCTTAGCGAAAATTTCAACCCTCAAAGTGATGTCCTTGTAGTAACAAAACATGGAGTTTTGAATTACGAACAGAAGAACGTTTCTTATGAAGACTCATCATAGGAAATTGTGTGTGTGATTGAGATCAGAATTGGGTAGTGTGAGAATAAATGACATTGGTCGAAGTCCAATACTTCTCCCGTATCATTACTCTTGTCACTATGGGTCTTAACACATGACAAAATTCCCTGTGGTTTCTGTGCACTGAATTCCATAATTATGTAGGCCTCCATAATTACGTAGTTCCTTGCACAGTCCGCACAGTTCATTTCATAATGCGTATGGGAAAAAAATCAATAGAATAAACATAAAGCGACCTGACTAGACCACAAAAGGGTCCTTTTAATTTGATCTACGAACGATCTTTTTAACTAGATCAACATATGATCTTCTTAACTAAATCGTCGTATGATCTCCTTAAATAGACCACTTAAGGGATCTTTGTATTTATATCATCACATGATATTTTTGATCAGATTTTTAAAATCAGTCTGTTTAACCAGACCATTCAAGAGGTCCAGTTTTAGAATAGTACTTTAAAACCCAAGGGACTTAACTACAACGTAGAAGTCCATTAAGGATTTAAGATAGTACCTTTTTGGAATATCCTACTACGAATCCTTCATATGAGATATGGAAGATTCTACGAGGATTTGGATGGATCACATAAAACACAAAACACATAAGAAAACACATAAGCACAAAAATTAGTTAACTTGATTCTTTAATTTGTTGTCTTCGAGTATGGATAATTAAAGCACACCAGGAATCCAATCCGTGGATTTCATTTGGTACTTTAATCATTTTCAAGAATCTATCTATGAAGATAGAAAGATCTTAATAAGAATTCGGCTTTGTCCTTATTGAATCGTAATGTACGTATTGAATCATACAAAGAATTCAATTAAGGGCTCCGATTTGAGTGATATTCATCCACAAGGATCTGATTATAAGGATAGAAAGATCCTTCATGGATTTTGGAATTTGTATAACGAAAGGTGATTCGACACCTTGCACTAGGCGTGCTTAAGTCGATACACAAGGTAGAAAGTTCGTGAGGTTTAGACGCTAGATATGCCAAGGCGACATATGAAGCAGAGTTTGAAGGTTGAGCAGCAGCAGGATTTGTAACAGCTTTGCTTTGGATTGCAAAGCGGCACATGTTAACCAAATGTCTCCATCGTCCACCGTGGGTACATTTGAAACAGGGTATTTGGTTTGGATGATGACAGTTGCATTGATTGCACCAAGGAGCAGTTCCCTTACAGCTTCATCCCTGAGGCGAGTCATGGTGATAGCTAAGTCAACGGTCCTCTGGAGTACGACGCCTATTCGCTGGGTAATTTCAGCACCTGGTTCGGACATTGTTGTTGCGATGAAGAAGCATCTTGAAGATAACGAAAGGCATAGGAGGAAACAAGCGAAAGATAGTCAAAAGGAAATGACAAGGCATGTAGATTGTGACCATTTGTTTGTTACCAAAGGCAAACAAATGAGACAATGACTAATCAAAGTAAGCAGGTCAAAAATAATGTATCGCGAAGACATGCTCGCCTATAAGTGAACACTCATCCCAAGAATTCCCAGGTAAGCACAACTGGTCTCGCGTCTGATGAGATGTATACGAAGTGCTTGCCTAGACAGAAAACCCAGAATACAGGCATTCACCCTTCCAGTTTGCACGTGTTCACATTATTAAAAACCCAAAACCTTGACGAGAGTTTTGAAAACTCAAAGGGGTTCAAAACCATATAACAGAGGGTTCAAAACCTTACAATAGAGGGTTCAAAACCTACTAATCAATCATCCTAGAACAGATGATTAGTTTTCAAAGCGGTTTTGAAATTTATGTTCTTGTTGTGGTCGTCGCCTAAGGATAGGCGACAGTATTGTTTTATGACTAAACGCAAGTAAACTCGCGTTAGGGTCCTAAGAAAGTTATAGACTAGGTCAAAGCATTACTAATAACCTAATTCCCTATAACCATTGGCTCTGATACCATCTTTTCTGTCACACCCCGACCACGTGGAACATACAAAACGTGGCGGAAATGTCGGGGAGTGTTGTAACAGAATTAATCGTTTCAAATCCATGGCAATTAAAGTTTCGTTTTAATAATCAATTATGAGAGTTTACATTGTTTAAACAAGAAACAAAGGGTACATAACATAAGTTAACTAGTTATTGTCTCGTTTTAAGTCGCTAAGGCACGAGTCCAATCCTAAATGTAGCATGTATCAACAATCATTGCAAAGCAGTACCTGAAACATGTGTAAAAACGAGGTCAGCAAAGAAATGCTGGCGAATACATTGGTTTTGTAGGAGTGTCGAAATCATGGCTAGTTTAGACGTTGCAATACTTTATTTAAAAACCTTGTTTAGAAAAGAGTATAATATTGCAACTTAATTAACCAACTCAAATCAAGCGGGTTATAATTTGTAAAACCTTGTAGCCATGACTCTTAACCCAAAAACATTTGTTTTAGTAAATTATTTGAAAAACAATAAATGAGTTCAGATGATATGTATAATAAGAAAATAATGCATGATTAAATGAATAACCATGTAATATGAGTTTGTATAAGATAAGTTGTTTGTAAATAAATGTCTTGTGAAAAGTATGTTATTTGTATAAATGTTATATATCTCAAACTGAAATGATTCAAATAACGTTACAGTATGTAATACCATACAAGCACTTATATATAGGAAGTACCAGCGGCGTATCCACCATGCTTGTATCATATTACACACGCATCGTTGCTTAATCACTTAATCAAACTAAACCAAATCGATAGATAGATAGTACATTAAATATACCTTCGTTGTTTAAAAGAATAGATTTAGATAGTATAGTACAAGTATACTTCGGATTTATAGATAACATATCAAAATACGCTTTGGATGTGATAAATAACATATTAAACTATGTTTTTGTTTAGTAAATAACATATCAAAATATGCTTTGGATGTGATAAATAACATATTAAACTATGTTTTTGTTTAGTAAATAACATATCAAAATATGCTTTGGATGTGATAAATAACATATTAAACTATGTTTTTGATTTTGTAAATATATGTTGGTTTTGTACAATACCACACATGAGAGTATATCAAAATATACTTTAATAGTGTGATTTAAGAATTCAATCAGACCTAGTGCATCAAGATACACCTTTGAGACTATAGAAATACCACAAAGGCAATTCCTATTTGGATGGAGCAACAAATTGGTTTCAGACATTCCATGCCAACAGGAATGGGGTGTCAAATCCTATAGCGCTATATCATACTAACAATCGGTCTGGTGAACATAAAATAAGTACAATTCAACAATTTATTTTATGTTCTTTGATAAATCAATGTTTAAACCATAATTAGTCATTTAGTTTGTCAAAAGATAAGTAATAACATGTATAATCAATTATACTTTGAAATCATGAAAATAACAGATAGGTACACATGCTTCACCCCAAAACAGTTTGAAAACAGTAAAAGAGGGGAATAATGTACTCGCCTGGGAGTGCTTAGGAGTCTTGAACAACTACCAAGTAAGCTAGAGGAGTCCCGGAAATCAAACGGTACCTAATATAGGTAACTACATAATTAACCCGGACCTAAATCGGAAGACTGGGTAGCAGGAGGGTTTGTAAACCAAATGAGTGTAGGAACTCATATGATATGGTTTAACAAAGCCTACATACTAAATGAAACTTAACCTAAGTATTATCGACCCATCGCGACCCATTAAGGTAACTTATGCTACTTTAACGCGTCGTGCGCGTGAAACGCGTTCGGACCGTCTAACTAGTCCTATGACAAGTGTTATATGCCTAAACATGTTACATAATCAGTTATGTGACAAAAGTTTAGGTTACATATGCTTAATTACCAATTATACATGAAAAGGGTATTCTGGTAATTTACCTAAGGCATATAAACTACCTATCATACAACTACTTAAACGATGTGACCATAGGGTATAACCTCGGAAGGTTATGCCCTATACTAGGGTCACCTAATGTATTTGGTCGGATCCTAATGATCGACCAAACTGGGTCGGGTTCGAAGGTATAGGCGATTTATTAGATCGCCTACCCTACGACCCTAGACAACGTGGTAATCAGTGGGCATAGTCCCAAAGGACTATGACCAACGTGATTACACTCACGTTGCGAAGTTCAAACGAACTTCGCATTGACCATTACTGGTCAACGCTGAAAGTCAAACAAAGTTTGACTTTCTGACTCGAAAAGCAATAAAATAAGGAAAAGAACGAAAGAATACTTACGAAGGGTCCCCGAATGCTAATCCCGATCCAAGAACTCAGGTATGAAACAATGGTTTCAACTTAGAGCTCTCAAATCAGAATTCTTGTGCAAAAATGAGATTGTGTGGGTTGGGTATTTATAGGAATACCCGAACCGTTAGGATCGTTTCATGGAAAACGTGCCATGAATCCAACCCGTACACTTGTCGGAACCTTATGGTGGTTAGAAATCCATCCTTATCAGATGACTAGACAATTGGAAACATGTGGGTGTGGGTTAATCTGCTGAAAACAGGCTGTTTAGTACTCTGCATCTGGTCTGAGCATGGCTAGCGCACCGCTACACTAAAAGTGTAGCGCACCGCTAGCCATAGTTTGGCAGAATTACACTTTTAGTCCCTGTCATGCATTCAGCCCATTTTCGACACGTTTAAGGCCCGTTAACCCCATTTCAAAGCTCTAAAATGAAGTTAAAGTATAGGGAACTTAAAATGTGTTCAAAAATATCTCGGATGTCGGTTCGTTTAACCGTACGGTTGCGTTGTTCGGTTAATTACGACGGAATGCGCATACGCGCGAAAAACGATCCAAATGACGCGACGAATGGATTTTTCTTATGCCGAACACTAAAATAAAATATTTTAGTGCTTACATAAATTTTTGGAAGTCCGGAAGTATTCAGAACGTAAGTTATGCGTAAAAATGCAAACTTGTGCACTTTTTGACACTTTTAGTCCCTGAATGACACAAAAGTTTATTTTAGCATACCGAACACCTCAAAGCCTATTTCTAAGCTATGTAAAGGATATTTATGGTATGTTTAACTTATGGTCATGTTCCGGAATGTCTGTTACAGTTCAAATTGGCATACTTTCGCAGTTTGTCAACTTTAGTCCCTGTAAGCGATTAAACTTTGATTTCACCACACCAAACCTTCCAAAACTTATATCTAAGTTATGTAAAGGTTATTTAAGGTATGTTAAGCCTATTTCACTATTCCAGAGTGTTCGTTGGATTAAACTGGTTATATTTACGCATCAGTGCGTGTATAACCTTCAAGAAAGCGATTTAGAGCTTGAAATCGAACAAGAATTGATATGTGTAAACGATACACATATTTTTACAAATTCAAAGTATGAAATATAATATTTCATTGGTTTGGTATTTGTTTGATGGCCGTGGAGGCACAGGTGTTACAGTATAACTGTTGGTTATGTAATGGTATAAGTCTTGTTTATGGTCTTTATGCATTTTGGTTGATTGGTCATTATACTATGCAGTTTTGGTCATTATATAGTGCAGATTTGGTCATTACAGCTTGGACAACATACACAGATTTGGACACTTGCAGTTTGGACACTTGCAGTTTGACCCATATGCATTGTGCAGTTTGGACACTTGCAGTTTTGACCCATATGCATTGTGCAGTTTGGACACTTGCAGTTTTGACCCATATGCATTGTACAGTTTTGGACACTTGCAGTTTTGACCCATATGCAGATGTGCAGCTATATGTGCAGACCCATTAGAGGTATGTTTCTTATTATATCATGACCTTTGACATTTGTTGGTCAAATTAAAGTTTGGATATGTTGACTAATCTGGTAATATCAATACATGTGCAGATATATACAATCAAGGAGTAGGATTTTGCATTAAATTCCATCAAAAGTCAAAAGTGTACAATTACAACAAGAACACAGTTCATACTACCTAAACATATACAAAACTATGCTAATGCCAATAAACAAGGTTAACACATGTTGCTTGTTCCATTTCGACTCTGTTCCAGATATCTTTGCTTTCAACCACCTATTCTCTTCTACTAAGACCATGTTTTCATATTTCAGGTCTTCTGAACTGAACCTGCACTGGGATGCATGTTGGTTGAACATTTTGTCGACATCTTCTTTCCATAAGAAGAACTTGCAGTCTGATCTCTGCAAAAGCCAACAACACCTCTGTTAATCAATCAATTCAATTCAAGAAAAATACTTGGAGTTAAGGTGGAACATACCGACCAATGAGAGCATCCATAGAATTGTTGACCTTGCCGCACACTTTTCCGTCCAACAACTCGAACAACTGCTACAACATCATGATGGCAGTACACATTACCCTCCAAATCAACCTTAAACAATTTAGGGTTTCTGGAGACTGTGGATGAAGACGTAGAAGAGGAGCTCATTTTGATTCAAGATTAGGGCTTGTTCTTCACGAAAATCGACCGGATCGTATGTTGATGATGGCTTTGCTCCAAGGTGCGTCTGATTTCTCTATGAGTTAAGATTAGGGTTTACAGAATGAGTTTGTTAGTGACTGGGGGTTTTAAAGATGGTGAATGAGTATACTTGACACGTAGGAATGCCACATCAGATTAAATTGCCACATAGGCCAATTTTAGTAACCTGGTTAGTGAATATTTAACGAAGGGGTGCCATGACAATCGATGTGTTAAGTTGGGAGTGTTCTGAGCCAAAGTGAAAGTTGAGAGTGCCATCAGCCAAATGGGCATAGTTGGGGGTGTTTAAATCCATTAACCCTATATAAATCCATTAGTTTGCAAAAAAAAAAAAAAAAAAAAAAAAAAACAGAAACAGAAAATAAAACACCCTAAAATAGGGTGAATTAGACAAAATTCGAGCAATTTTGAATGCTTAATGATAAAATCTCGATTGATGAGCTCGATTTCATGAAAGTCGCCTTTTTAAGGCGTTTGTATGTATAGTTTTGTTGTATTGCGCTTGTTAAATGTAGCTACCAAGTTTTAACCATTTCGTCACTTTAAATATCCATTTCCATACCCATCACCCAAGCCTAACGTTTAAACCCGTAAAGACCTCTTGATTTGCACTTTTTCGCATGTTAGTTGGTGGAGACGAGATCTTATGACAAGCTTATGATATTACACATTTCATTGATGAGGCATTGAGTGTTTGCACATACACATTTATGTACGTTTCACATATAAAACCGAGTGTGTGTGAACATTGTGAGTTGTGTGAAGTTTAGCATGTTAAGTCAATTGAAAGTGAAGTCACGGCTTTTTGGTTATCGCCATATATTTGCAGATGCTTGTGAGTTGTCTTTCGAAAAACCCGCTAACCGTTTGTAGTTGTTTCAATAAATAGTTTGTAAATTCTCGTTCTTGTTAGTTTCTATCTTTTATTGCATTTTTGTTTAGCTTGCTTGAGGACAAGCAAGGTTCAAGTGTGGGGAGATTTGATATTCACTAATTTATACATATTTTAGTCCCCCATTTTATCCCCATTTTATGCGTTTTCGGCCGTAAAACCGTCATTCGGATACTTAATCAAGTATACTTTTGTTTACAGGCCTAAAACAGCATGCCAGACAAGATGATAGTGAAAACGAGGACTTTCCGGACGAAACGACAAAGCTGCGAACATTCTGTGAAGATTCTGACCTAGGCGATTGGCACGGTCGTGCAACGAGAGGAACGACCGTGCGTTTCCGATAATGTAGACCAGTCCGGCAATGAACGATGGTGCGATCCAACGTGCAAGCATATCCCGGAGATGAACGGCCGTGCGGTTGGTTGCACCCCGTGCGGATCCGATGATCAGCCCAACCCCGGCAATGCACAACCCGTTCAGATGTCCGTGGCAACAAAACTCGGAAATGCACGATCGTGCCTCAAATGGAACGGTCGTGCGGGATCGACGACTGGTCAAGATCTGATGATGTCATGCGGTATGGTGAACAGTAACTCCAATGATGCAAAAAGTGAACGGTCGTGCCAATAAAGTGCACGACCGTGCGAGATCGAAAAGATATAAAAAACATGCAGAAACATTCTGCTCGGAACTCTGGAATTTTGGAGAGCAATTCAGGCGATTTTTAGGCTCCGGAGGCGTTAGCTTTCACCCGGATTCAAGCCACATTGTCTCGTTTAGCTCCATTACTATCCGGATTCTTAATCTAGTGCTTGTTTATGGTTTGGTTTTCTAATCTTTCCATAATTTTGTTAATGTTTCAAGCTTTTAGATTAATGTTTATGTATTATTGTAGCCTTTGGGCAAAAACACAACAATCCCTTGCTTAATTGTAACCATTAGTATGTTAACTTTGTTTGTAATGACACTTGGAAGTATTTTCTATGTTAATCTTTGATGATTAGTTTGCAACCTTGTTATTGTTGTTGATTTCTTGATTATAAGTAATTGTGTTGGATGATTAATGTATGGTTAGTTGAGATAATTGAAAGATGAAGCTTAATTAATCATGTATTAGTAGACTTTAAACTTGGTTAACTAGTTTAGCTTGGTTAAAATGTGTGCATCATGATACTAGAAATGGTTAATGGTTTAATAAAATGTAATTATTTGTTAATCAAGAAAGCTTTCCGTCACGTAAGGACCTTAACGGGTTAAATGGTGTTGTTATGAATTCTTGCCATGATTTGTTAGCTTAGTTAGTAGTTTAGGCCAAAATTGCTATCTTGGTGAATTTATGTGCAAGATTTGTAAAATGAACTCGGTTGTGATTTAATCTAGTTTATGCTTGTCTCGGTGGTTGCATTGTGTTTATCGATGTCACTTTCCTTGTTTAAGTGAGGTTAGAAAACTCCTAACGGATGACTAACTTATTTTTAAGAGATTCTCATAGACATTTATCAATTGCACGTTAAAGAACAATTTTAGGTGGTTAAAGTGTGTTTATCATTTTAGCTTTCCGAATGATTGTCATGTTAGGATTCCCGAAAGGGATACTAATTGTCTTGAAAATGAAGAATTGACCAAATGTTTCTAGTGGCAAAACCGACTTAGTTTGCATGCTGTGGTTGTGTATAAAGCAAAGCTTTTTATCTATTTTCATATTTGAAATCTATTATATTTTTATAAGTATTTGGTTATGCTTACTTTAGTTTTTAGAAAATCGCAAAACTTATCTTTCTTCCGCTGATTTAATGACAAAGGTCTAGTATTATTCCTCTGCCCATTTCCTTGGATCGATACTTGGTTCTTACCGATACTTTACTACATATGTGACTGGGTACACTTGCCTCTTTCGTGTGTGTTTTGATGTTAAAGTAATAATCACTTTTATAAATGTAAAACCGAATCGTGTGTAAATTCATTATAAAAATATGCATATACGCGCACACGTCACTTGTATTGCACTAGAATATCATTAATCTGTCTAGTTTATTGATCTATTAACAGTTTACAGGCTAGAGACACTTCGACAGCACTTCGGCGTCGGAATCAGAAGTCATACAAATGAAATGACATCACAGGTATTTATAGGCCAGCTATTTCGCACGAAACATCCTCATGCGAAAAGACATTTCGTACGAAATGACCAAAGTCATTTCGTGCGAAATGACCAAAGTCATTTCGTGCGAAATGACCTAGTCATTTCGTGCGAAATCACCTGTATACCTAATTTCTCGTATTTCGTGTCCTGATCTATCATTTCTAGTACAAGACTCGATAGAAGACGAAGTCGACAGACATATGCGCCAACAGACTCCCCCTTGGATGTTGACGAAGTCTTCGGTACGAGTCTTGAGCATGTAAACTCTTCAGTCTTTATCGGTCTTCTCGTTCTTCTCAAAATATTCTCCATTGTACGCATTCTTCAATCTCTGTCTTCTCTTTATCATCATCAACACTCCCCCTTGAATGTTGATATCATAAATTCTTCAGTATCAACATCCTCTGACTTGAGTATTGTACCAGGATTTAACTCTGGCTCTAACATCGTCAGACTCCCCCTTTCATCAAGCTGGGATCGCAGTCTGGAATTAGCTATCGCCTTGAGATCGAATCCTGGCTCACACTCTGCTCACACTTTCATAGGTTCTGAAACATCTGCTGGCTCTCCGTAGCAACAGGATCAGAAACCTGGCTTTAATCTACACAATCCTCATCCACTTATAAGATAAACAATTTTGACATTTGATAGGCTTCTCAATTTTGAAACATCACAATTTTGATTCAAATTAATGAACCATTTAAACATTTCAAAATCATTCTCATTTCCAACATACTCTACCAAACCTCTTGTTCATCCTGTTTAGCACTCGGAATTTTGAAAATCAGCTCTCCAACATCAGTTGTCGAAAATCTTTTTGGATTTTTCAAAATTTTATGTTAAAAACACTTGTAGGAAAAATATTGAAATGCAGTAAAGAAATATTTACAAAAATATTTTTGTGAGTTTGTGTAAGAGGATCATATCAGTTTTTGAGACCAATCACTAGCACCGTTGAGCTTTAAGCACTTTTAGTTCTAAACGATTCACATGAATTGACGATATTGTTCACTTTAAACTCAATCTAAAAACTTTCGAAATGCTTACCGATACGTTAAGGTATATTAATTTTGCACTAAGTTCTTATGGACCCCACGATCTCAGCATATCCCCTCATCATGCAATACACTGACTCAAGTAATGCCTTTAAACTTTCATCAACTGTGATATGTGCGAAAACAACGCAGAATGTTTAAACATTAACAATCAGGTCGATCTTTCGATACGCAGAGAAAGTCCAATGTTTAAACAAAATAAGAAATAAAAACAAGTTGAAATTGTTTAGGCTTTAACCACCAGTTCGATACTCCCGTATACGCAGAGGTGATCCAAAGCTTAAACGAAACACCAAATAAAATAAAGCAGAATGTTTAGGCACTAAAATCCAGTTCGATACTCACGTATACGCAGAGGATGTCCAATTCTTAAACAAAATAAAGAAATAAAACAAGTTTATGTCTTTGTAAAATAAAATGCACAATCACAGTGACTTTTCA
>JARYGA010005829.1:0-47971 GCA_030545235.1 Helianthus tuberosus
TAAACCATAAGTAAAAATGTACATAACAAAGTGGTTGAATAAATCAAAAGTTATGCTCTGTAAAATAATGTAAGGTTAAACGAATAACCTTATAGTAGAATATCAAAAGTATACTTTGGATTTGTAAGTAACATATTAAACTATGTTTTGGTTTCATAAATAATATATCAAATATGCTTTGGATGTGATAAATAACATATTAAACTATGTTTTGGTTTTGTAAATAACATATCAAAATATGCTTTGGATGATTAACAAAATATATGTTGGTTTTGTACAATACCACACATGAGAGTATATCAAACTATACTTTAAAAGTGTGATTTAAGAATTCATTCAGACCTAGTGCATCAAAATACACCTTTGAGACAATAAGGATACCACAAAGGCAATCCCTATTTGGATGGAGAAACAAATTGGTTTCAGACATTCCATGACAACAGGAATGGGGTGTCAAATCCTATAGCGCTATATCATACTAACAACCGGTCTGGTGAACATAAAATAAGTACAATTCAACAATTTATTTTATGTTCTTTGAGAAATCAATGTTTAAACCATAGATAGTCATTTAGTTTGTCAAATGATAAGTAATAACATGTATAATCAATTATACTTTGAAATCATGAAAATAACAGATAGGTACACATGCTTCACCCCAAAACAGTTTGAAAACAGTAAAAGAGGGGACTATGTACTCACTTGAGATTGTTCAGTAGTCCTTGAGTAACAACCAAACAATGCTAGAGATCACAGAAATCAAACGGCACCTAATATAGGTAACTACGTTAATAAACCGGACCAAAATCGGAGGATTTAGATAGAATGAGGGTTCGTAAACCAAACGAGTATGGAGACTCGTGTCATATGGTTTAACAAAGCCTACATACTAAATCGGAACCTAACCTAAGTGCTATCGACCCATCGCGACCCATTAAGGTAGCTTATGCTACTTTAACGCGTCGTGCGCACAAAAGCGCACTCGAGACGTCTAACTAGCCCTATGACAAGTGTTATATGCCTAAACGAGTTACATAATCAGTTATGTGACAAAAGTTTAGGTTACATATGCTTAATTACCAATTATACATGAAAAGGGTATTCTGGTAATTTACCTAAGGCATATAAACTACCTATCATACAACTACTCAAACGATGTGACCATAGGGTATAACCTCGGAAGGTTATTCCCTATATACTATGGTCACCTAATGTATTTGGTCGGATCCTAATGATCGACCAAATGGGTCGGGTTCGAAGGTATAAGCGATTTATTAGATCGCTTATCCTTACGACCCTAGACAACGTGGTAATCAGTAGGCATAGTCACAAAGGACTATAACCATCGTGATTACAATAACGTTGCGAAGTTCAAACGAACTTCGCATTGACCATAAACTGGTCAACGCAGAAAGTCAAACAAAGTTTGACTTTCGGACTCGAAAAGCAATAAAAGAACGAAGGAATACTTACGAAGGGTCCCCAATGCTAATCTAGATCAAAATAACTCAGGTATGAAACAATGGTTCCAACTTAGAGTCTTTTTTATCAGATTCTTGTGGGTTTGAAGCTAATGGGGGTGGGGTATTTATAGTATTTCCCGAACCGTTAAGATCGTTTCTTGAATAACGTGATCGAATCTCATGCGTACACTTGTTGGAAAGTTGTGGTAGCTAAAAATGACCCCTAATGAGCTGAAAGGGCAAGTGTGGGTTTGTGGTTGTGGGTTAAACAACTGTAATCTGCTGACAAATCGATCTTATCTGATCTGAGACCCTGACGTGGGCCGCGTAAAGATGCACACAAACCTTACGCGGGCCGCATGGCCATGTCTGATCAGAACCAAGTTTGTTAAATGACAGTTTCAGTCCCTGTTATGAGTTTATGCCATTTCTGACACTTCTAAGTCCCGTAGAGCCAACTTTAAGGGCCTAAAATGATGCCTAAACATTGTGGACATGAAACATGCTCAAAAATATGCCGGATGTTGGTTCGTTTGGTCGTACGATCGCGATGTTCGCTTAATTACGACGGAATGCGCATAAGCGCGAAAAACGATCCAAATTGCGCGACGAACGGATTTTTCTTATGCCAAACACTAAAATAAAATGTTTTAGTGCTTACATAAATTTTTGGATGTCCGGATGTATTCAGAACGTAAGTTATGCGCGGAAATGCAAACTTGTGCACTTTTTGACGCTTTTAGTCCCTGAATGACCCAAAAGTTTATTTTAGCACACCGAACCCCTCAAAGCCTATTTCTAAGCTATGTGAAGGATATTTATGGTATGTTTAACTTATGGTCATGTTCCGGAATGTTTGTTACAGTTCAAATTGGCATACTTTCGCAGTTTGTCAAGTTTAGTCCCTGTAAGCGAATTAACTTGTTTTTGCCATACCAAAGCCTTTAAAACTTATTTCTAAGTTATGTAAAGGTTATCTAAGGTATGTTAAGCCTATTTCACTATTCCGGAGTGTTCGTTGGATTAAACTGGTTATATTTACGCATCAGAGCGCGTATAACCCTCCAGAAAGCGATTTAAAGCTTAAAATCGAACAAGAGTTGATATGTGCAAACGATACACATATTTTTACAAATCCCAAGTATGAAATACAATATTTCATTGGTTTGGAATTTGTTTGATGGTTGAAGTGACACAGGTGTCACCGTCTCCCCTACTTTAGGAAATTTCGTCCCGAAATTTAATTCTAGAGGAAACTTGTGAAGACAGTTGTGACGGTTTCGCCTTCTAATAGACCCATTGAACCCTTAAGTAAAACTCTGGGCCATGTTAGGACTCTTAGCGAATTTGTTAACCCTCAAGTGAAGTCCTTGTAGTAATAAAACATGGAATTTTGAACTATGGACAGAAGAACATTTCTTATGAAGACTTATCATAGGAAACTTGTGTGTGCTTGAAATCAGAATTTGGGGAGTGCAGAATAAATGACATTGGTCGAGGTACAAGACTTCTCCCGTATCATTATTCTTGTCACTATAGGTCTTAACACATGACAAAACTTTCTTGTGGTTTTTGTGCACTGAATTCCATAATTATGTAGGCCTCCATAATTACGTAATCCCTTGCACAGTCTGCACAGTTCATTTCATGATGCGTAGAGGAAAAATCAATTGAATAAACATGAAGTGACTCGACTAGACCACCAAAGGGTCCTTTCAATTAGATCAACGAACGAGCATTTTAACTAGATCAACACATGATCTTCTTAACTAGATCGTCGTATGATCTCCTTAAATAGACCACTTAAGGGATCTTTTTAATTATATCATCACATGATATTTCTAATCAGATTTTCAAAATCAATCTGTTTAACCAGACCATTCAAGAGGTCCAATTATAGAATAGTACTTTATAACCCAAGGGACTTGAGTACAACGTAGAAGTCCATTAAGGATTTAAGATAGTAACTTTGGATATCCTACTATGAATCCGTCATATAAGATATGGAAGATTCTACGAGGATTTGGATGGATCACATACAACCACAAACATGTAAGAAAACACATAAGCACAACATTAGTTAACTTGATTCTTTAATTTGTTATCTTTAGGTATGGACATTTAAAGCACACTAGGAATCCAATCCATGGATTCATTTGGCACTTTAATGATTTTCAAGGATCTATCTATAAAGATAGAAGGATTTTTAATAAGATTTTGGCCTTGTTTCTTAAAAGAAACGAGTGTTTAAGGTTCTTGGGGAGATCACAAGTGATCATAAGATAACTGAACCACACGAGTAGTTTATCTTTGGGTTGAGATCATAAGGTTGCATCAAACATTCACACAATCGCATAAATTTTGCAGAAATAAAAACAACAAATCTTTATTTATGCAACAACCGAATTGTCTTGAAGTGTCAAAAGATAACAACCAAGAAATTACAAAACACTAATTGTTCACTGCTGCATCATTGTTCCCGTTTGCCTCATTGATGTTAAATGCTCGTCCTCGCACTGGAGGTGCGTTAACAAGTCTTGGGCAATTGTTTCTGTAGTGAGTAAGGTCACCACAATTATAACATGACCCCGGAGGAAACCGTGCTTGAACAGCAACATGGTTTGCAGCAGCTTGATTTGCATAACGACAAACATTGATTAAATGTCCCAACCGCCCACAGTGGGTACATTTGTGACACTGCTCTTGCTCTAGATGTTGATGGTTGCACTTGTTGCACAAAGGTGCGGTACCAACATAGTTTTTCCTTTTGCGAGGTTGTGCTGGCTGGTTTGATGCAACCTGTTTGTCTTGAGCAGTTACAGCGTAGTTTTGAGAGGCTTTGCGCTTCTTCTTCTTGGACACCTCAGCATTTTCTTCCTTTGGTTCCACTTGAGAAGTCTTGTCAGATGGTCTTGAGTCGCCCTTTCGAAACAGCTTGCGCTTCCTGATATGGGATTCAGTCAGAGTGGCAGACAATTCAATGGCTTGTCTGACAGTAGTAGGGTTGCTGCCAGTAACAATATCCTGAATTACGTCAGGAAGACCATCAATGTATTTCTCAATCGCCTTATTCAGAGGCGTAACCATAGTAGGGCATAACAAGCTCAATTCTTCATAGCGGTCAGTATAGGCTCGATGTTCCCCACTGTCTTGCTTCAAATCATCAAATTCCCTTTCTAGAGCCCTTAGCTCATGACGAGGACAAAATTCCTTCATCATAAGAGCCCTAAGCTCGGCCCAAGTCTGTGCAAATGCAACTTCAGCACCGCGGTCTCTCATAACCCCGTTCCACCACGTAAGAGCCCTCTTCTGAAACACACTCGAAGAAAACTCAACCTTGCGATTTTCAGGACACTGAACGTGATGGAAAGTATTCTCAATGCTCTCGAACCATTGAAGAAGCCCAGTTGCTCCCTCAGAACCACTAAACTTGAGCGGTTTAGCCGAGTTAAAGGTTTTGAAATTGCATGGAGCATTGTTGTTGTTGATGGCTTGAATCATTTGAGCATAAAGATTTGGGAAGGCAGCAGCCATTTGCTGCGCGATGATTTCCGCCAGTTCGGCATTCGCCATCTGATTGTCGCGTCGAGGAGGCATTCTAAAAGAGGAAACATGAAAGGAAACGAGTGAGAGAATTAGATGAAAAGAATGAGATGAAACGAATCTGATGAAAGCAAGGATAGTGGTCATTTGTTTGTTACTACAAAGCAACAAACGACCCCGGTGATCAATCAAAGTAAATAGGTCAAAAATAATGTATCGCGAAGACATGCTCGCCTATAAGTGGACACTCACCCCAAGAGTTCCCAGGTAAGAGTGACTGGTCTGATTATGTGGATTTGTACGAACACTCTAGCCTTAGACAGAAAACTCAGGGTACAGGCACCCACCCTTCCAGTTTGCACGTGTTCACATTATTTAGACCAACTTTGACGGGATTTGAAAACTTAGAGGGTTCAAAACCATATAATAAATCGTCCTAGAACATATGATTAGTTTTCAAAGCGGGATAGAAATTTATGTTCTTATTGTGGTTGTCACGTAAGAATAAGTGACGGTATTGTTTTAAAACTAAACACAAGAAAACTTGTGTTAGTGTCCTAGGAAGGTTATAGTCTAGGTCAAAGCATTACTAATAACCTAATTCCCTATAACCATTGGCTCTGATACCAACTTTTCTGTCACACCCCGACCACGTAAAGCAACTAGACGTGGCGGAAACGTCGGGGAGTGTTGTAACAGAATCATTGTTTCATAACCATGGAATAAATAAATTCTGTTTTATTGAATAAATGAACTCATTGTTTTAATACAATCAAATAAGTACAACTATGATCTTCCAAGTTTTAAAGTTGCTAAGGCACGAGTCCATCCTAAATGTACCATGTATCAACAATCATTGCAAAGCAGTACCTGAAACATGTGTAAAAATAGGTACGTCAGCATAAAAATGCCTGTGAGATACATAGGTTTTGTGAATATAGGATTCATGACTTATCAGTTTAGAAAATGTTGTTTAACAAAAGTCAGTCATGATCCTTGTAAATTGATTTGTTTTGTAAATCGTTTGAAAAACAATAAGTTCAGATGATACGTATAAATAAGAGAATAATGTATGGTTAAATGTATAACCAAGTAAAATGAGTTGTATAAAGTAAATTGTTTGTAAACCAAAGTCTTGTAAGAGAATCGTGTTACTTGTGTAAAATGTATAAGTCCAATATTGAATGATTCAAATAACGCTACGATATGTAATACCATACAAACACTTATATATAGGAAGTACCAGTGGCGTATCCACCATGCTTGTATCATATTACATACGCCTCGTTACTCAAGTCACTTACTCAAACCAAACCACCAATATAGAATGTTCATGTTTAAACCATGTAATGTGTAAACAAAAGTTATGTATGGTAAGTAAAATGAGACTACTTAAACCATAAGTAAAAATGTACAAAACAAAGTGGTTGAATAAATCAAAAGTTATGCTCTGTAAAATAATGTAAGGTTAAACGAATAACCTTATAGTAGCATATCAAAAGTATACTTTGGATTTGTAAGTAACATATTAAACTATGTTTTGGTTTCATAAATAATATATCAAATATGCTTTGGATGTGATAAATAACATATTAAACTATGTTTTGGTTTTGTAAATAACATATCAAAATATGCTTTGAATGATTAACAAAATATATGTTGGTTTTGTACAATACCACACATGAGAGTATATCAAACTATACTTTAAAAGTGTGATTTAAGAATTCATTCAGACCTAGTGCATCAAAACACACCTTTGAGACTATAAGGATACCACAAAGGCAATCCCTATTTGGATGGAGAAACAAATTGGTTTCAGACATTCCATGACAACAGGAATGGGGTGTCAAATCCTATAGCGCTATATCATACTAACAACCGGTCTGGTGAACATAAAATAAGTACAATTCAACAATTTATTTTATGTTCTTTGAGAAATCAATGTTTAAACCATAGATAGTCATTTAGTTTGTCAAATGATAAGTAATAACATGTATAATCAATTATACTTTGAAATCATGAAAATAACAGATAGGTACACATGCTTCACCCCAAAACAGTTTGAAAAAAGTAAAAGAGGGGACTATGTACTCACTTGAGATTGTTCAGTAGTCCTTGAGTAACAACCAAACAATGCTAGAGATCACGGAAATCAAACGGCACCTAATATAGGTAACTACGTTAATAAACCGGACCAAAATCGGAGGATTTAGATAGAATGAGGGTTCGTAAACCAAACGAGTATGGCGACTCATGTCATATGGATTAACAAAGCCTACATACTAAATCGGAACCTAACCTAAGTGCTATCGACCCATCGCAACCCATTAAGGTAGCTTATGCTACTTTAACGCGTCGTGCGCGCAAAAGCGCACTCGAGACGTCTAACTAGCCCTATGACAAGTGTTATATGCCTAAACGTGTTACATAATCAGTTATGTGACAAAAGTTTAGGTTACATATGCTTAATTACCAATTATACATGAAAAGGGTATTCTGGTAATTTACCTAAGGCATATAAACTACCTATCATACAACTACTCAAACGATGTGACCATAGGGTATAACCTCGGAAGGTTATTCCCTATATACTATGGTCACCTAATGTATTTGGTCGGATCATAATGATCGACCAAATGGGTCGGGTTCGAAGGTATAAGCGATTTATTAGATCGCTTATCCTTACGACCCTAGACAACGTGGTAATCAGTAGGCATAGTCACAAAGGACTATAACCATCGTGATTACAATCACGTTGCGAAGTTCAAACGAACTTCGCATTGACCATAAACTGGTCAACGCAGAAAGTCAAACAAAGTTTGACTTTCGGACTCGAAAAGCAATAAAAGAACGAAGGAATACTTACGAAGGGTCCCCGAATGCTAATCTAGATCAAAATAACTCAGGTATGAAACAATGGTTCCAACTTAGAGTCTTTTTTATCAGATTCTTGTGGGTTTGAAGCTAATGGGGGTGGGGTATTTATAGTATTTCCCGAACCGTTAAGATCGTTTCTTGAATAACGTGATCGAATCTCGTGCGTACACTTGTTGGAAAGTTGTGGTAGCTAAAAATGACCCCTAATGAGCTGAAAGGGCAAGTGTGGTTTGTGGTTGTGGGTTAAACAGCTGTAATCTGCTGACAAATCGATCTTATCTGATCTAAGACCCTGACGTGGGCCGCGTAAAGATGCACACAAACCTTACGCGGGCCGCATGGCCATGTCTGATCAGAACCAAGTTTGTTAAATGACAGTTTCAGTCCCTGTTATGAGTTTATGCCATTTCTGACACTTCTAAGGCCCGTAGAGCCAAATTTAAGGCCCTAAAATGATGCCTAAACATTGTGGACATGAAACATGCTCAAAAATATGCCGGATGTTGGTTCGTTTGGTCGTACGATCGCGATGTTCGCTTAATTACGACGGAATGCGCATAAGCGCGAAAAACGATCCAAATTGCGCGACGAACGGATTTTTCTTATGCCAAACACTAAAATAAAATGTTTTAGTGCTTACATAAATTTTTGGATGTCCGGATGTATTCAGAACGTAAGTTATGCGCGAAAATGCAAACTTGTGCACTTTTTGACGCTTTTAGTCCCTGAATGACCCAAAAGTTTATTTTAGCACACCGAACCCCTCAAAGCCTATTTCTAAGCTATGTGAAGGATATTTATGGTATGTTTAACTTATGTTCATGTTTCGGAATGTTTGTTACAGTTCAAATTGGCATACTTTCGCAGTTTGTCAAGTTTAGTCCCTGTAAGGGAATTAACTTGTTTTTGCCATACCAAAGCCTTTAAAACTTATTTCTAAGTTATGTAAAGGTTATTTACGGTATGTTAAGCCTATTTCACTATTCCGGAGTGTTCGTTGGATTAAACTGGTTATATTTACGCATCAGAGCGCGTATAACCCTCCAGAAAACATTTTAAAGCTTAAAATCGAACAAGAGTTGATATGTGCAAACGATACACATATTTTTACTAATCCCAAGTATGAAATACAATATTTCAATGGTTTGGCATTTGTTTGATGGTTGAAGTGACACAGGTGTCACACCTAGAACACCAGAGCAAAATGGGGTAGTTGAAAGAAAGAGCAGAACTTTGATTGAGGCTGCCAGAACCATGCTTGCTGATTCAGGTTTGCCATTAAATTTTTGGGCAGAGGCAGTAAACACTGCTTGCTATGTCCAAAACTGAGTTTTAATCAACCCCAGGCACAAAAAAGACTGCTTATGAAATTCTGTATAAAATCAAACCACTGATCTCATACTTTAAAGTATTTGGCTGCCCATGCTTTATTTTGAATTTGAAAGATTCCATCTCAAAATTTGCAGCCAAAGTAGATTGTGGTTATCATCTGGGATACTCAACCACTGCCAAGGCCTACAAAGTGTTTAATACATGGACCAAAGCAGTGGAGGAGACCTTGAATGTAAAGTTCAATGAACTTTCATCAATGAAAATCCCAGCAAATCCTGCAGATTTGTTTGATCTTGATAAATTCACTTTTGAAAACACTGCTGTCAAGACTAACAGTGCAGGTCCATCAGAGGATTCAACACCAGACTATGGTTATGAGATCATCATTCCTCCACAAAAGTCTGCCACAATGGGAAAAGCATCAGTTGTACAAAACAGCTGTCAATGCTCAACCATTGCTACCTCAACAGTTGTTGACCAAAGTAGCTCATCAACCACTGCTTCCACATCATCAAACACTATTGACAAAAGTCCCCAAACAGTGGATAAAAGTCAGCATGTGTTCACTCCATTACCTCCTATTCCACCACCTTTTGAAGCCACTGATGGATCATCAAAGTCACCAGCAGTGGTTAGCTCAGATGATACACATTTGCAGCCTTCACCAACAAATGCCATCATACCATATCAAGGAGAGTTAATCTTCTTGAGATCTCATCCACCTAATCAAATCATTGGAAACATCAATGAAGGGGTGCTCACAAGAAGCCAAACCCAAAACATTTGTCTTTTTGCTGGTTTTCTATCACTCCATCAGCCAGTCAAGTACCAAGAGACACTGAAAGATAACAGCTGGGGTAGAAGCCATGCAAGAAGAGCTCCAACAGTTCAAAAGAAAACAAGTATGGGAGCTTGTACCACTGCCAAAAGATGTAAGTCCCATCAGCACAAAGTGGGTCTTCAAAAACAAAACTGATAAAAGGGGCATTGTTGTCAAGAATAAAGCCAGGTTTGTGGTTCAAGGTTACAGACAAGAAGAGGGGATTGATTATGATGAAACATTCGCCCCTGTAGCAAGATTGGAAGCTATAAGATTGTTCCTGGCCTTTGCTATCAACCACAACATGAAGGTGTTTCAAATGGATATCAAAAGTGCTTTCCTCTATGGTACAATTCAAGAAGAGGTGTATGTTTGTCAACCTCCAGGTTTTGAGGATCCATTTTATCCAGATCATGTCTATAAGCTAAACAAAGCTTTGTATGGCCTGAAACAAGCACCTAGGGCCTGGTATGAAACTCTTTCCATCTTTCTACTCTCAAATGGTTTCAAAAGAGGTACCATTGATAAAACACTGTTTCCAAAATGGAGAGGAAAGGATTTAATGATTGTCCAAATTTATGTGGATGACATTATTTTTGGAAGCACATGTAATAAAATGTGTGAAGAGTTTAGGGAACTCATGACAGCTGAGTTTGAAATGAGTGCAATGGGTGAACTTCAATGCTTTCTTGGTCTCCAAGTTCAGCAAATGCAAAATGGAACTTTCATTCATCAAAGCAAATATGCTAAAGAACTTTTAAACAAATTTGATATGAATGATTGTAAACCATGCAGCACACCCATGGCAACAAATAAACTAGTCATGTCTGATGAAAAGGATGAGCTGATTGACCAAACTTTATATAGAAGCATGATTGGGTCTCTTTTGTACCTAACTGCATCTAGGCCAGACATCATGTTTGCAACATGTGTCTGTGCAAGGAGTCAATCAGCCCCTAGAAAATCCAACCTTATTGCTGTAAAAAGAATATTCAGATACATAAAAAGTGCTCCCACACTTGGTATCTGGTATCCAGCTAATGGGAATATCAAGCTTTCAGGATTTTTAGACAGTGACTTTGCTGGATGTAACACCACAAGGAAGTCCACTTCAGGAGGGTGCCAGTTTCTAGGTGATTGCTTAGTTTCATGGCAAAGCAAAAAGCAAGCAGCTGTTTCAACATCCACTGTTGAAGCTGAATACATTGCTGCTGCAAGCTGTACAGCCCAACTCCTGTGGCTTCAAAATCAGTTATTGGATTTTGGTATCACTGCCTTAAAGACACCACTCATGTTGGATAGCCAGGCAGCAGAAAATATCATCAAAAATCCAGTTTCCCACTCAACCACCAAACATATCGACATCAGACATCACTTTGTGAGGGATTGCTATGAAAAAGGTTTGATTTCTCTGCATCATGTTCCAACTAAAGACCAGCTGTCAGATGTGCTCACAAAAGCATTAGATACATCCTCCTTTGAAAGCTTGGTCTCTAGGATTGGCATGCTAAACATGGAATAACAAGCAAAATCTTGTTTTTCTATTAATAAAAGCATTAAAATATTTTCAGAAAATAAAAAATCCATCCTTAAAAATAGCTAAAAATGAAGTTTTCATTAAAATCCTTAAAAGTCTGCCATAACCACTGATTGTTCAAAAGTATGCTCTACTTCAAAGTCTGTCCACTGTTGAAAGTCAACCCCTGTTCTCTCATTTCTTTGGTAAACACTGTTGTTCAAAATCAGTGTTCTATCCACTGATATACTATCCTCTGATAGTGAAAATCATCCACTGCTTCCATTAGTTACCGTTGTAACCACTGTCTTTCATCAGTAATTTTCATAAAAGTACTGTCCTTCATTTCATCAGGGGTTGGCATGTGGGCCGTACATAGTGGACAGTCCTTTTGTAACTGCTGCCATGTCAGCATTCACCTTTTCACCATAAAAACCCTTTCAAAACCCCAAACAGGGTTTTACTGTCGAATTGAATTCATAAAAATTCTCTTCTCAAAGCAGTTTTTCTTCAAATTCCTTCACAACCTTCTTCGATCATCATCTCCAAAATGACAAAATCGAAGTCATCTGCAAAACCCACTTCCAAATCATCTTCAAAAGAGGTCTCTCAAAAGGCTAAACCCATCGAAATCCCACACAAACCGTCTCACAATCTTCTGGGTCTTCTCACAAAACCCGGCACCACTGATGTTTTCGATTCCATCATTGATATCATGACCGCATCAAAGTATAAAACTTTGTTAACAGCGGATGCACCAATTTACTTGGCAACCCAAAGAGAGTTCTGGAAAAATGTAACCCTTGACAAACAAGGTGAAACTGTCATAGCCATTAACTCTTCTCTAAAGGGTAAAGCTGTCAAAATTACACCACAATCCATCTCGGAAGTCTTTGAACTCAATGACCAGCAAGGGACAACTTCTTTTCCTAAAAATGAGTTAAAAACTGATTTCCTTGAAAGGGGTTATGCAGAGCAAATGAAAAAGGATACCTTACAAAAATGTTATTTTCCACCTGCAACAAGATTTTTGTTCCACTCTCTGCTCATGTGTGTTTCAAACAAAACCACCTCTTTTAATGAAATACCGTTAAAGATTCAAAATCTGGGATATGCTATACTTCAAGATGAAGATTTCAATTACTCCCGGGAAATCTTTAATGATCTGGTTAAAAATGTTGATAACATGCCATTCTTACTTTTTCCAAGATTTTTAAGTTACTATTTTGAAAAGAAACTTGGTAAGAATGATGCTGCTGCAATAAAACAAGGTGAATCTTTTCAAATAAACAGCTTAACTGCTGAAACTTTTACAAGAATGTCAACACCTTGCAAAACACAAGCAGAGGTGCCTGAGCAGAATTTAGCAGCTACCACTGCTCCTCAGGTATCTGCTGCTGAGCCCACTGCTCAAGGTGATCAAAGTAGCAAAACAACTGCTTTGAAACCCACACCTTTAATCACCAAAAAGCCAAACAAAAAGAAAACTCAAAAACCCCCCAAACCTATCAAAAAGGCAACTCTGGAGGATGAGATACCAGAGCAACTGCCAGTGACAACACAAAAGTCACAAGAAACCATTGCTGCTACTTCCTCACAGCAGTTGGTACAAATATCTCAACCCATTACCGAAAGTCCTCCTGCTTCTTCTCAAAAAGAACAGGTTGTACATATAGGGACACCACAATATGATGCTCTGGAATCACTTGCTTCCATCATCCACAGCCCAATGCCCGGGGCAAATTCTCTTTCTACACCAAACCTCACATCCACAATTCCCCCACCAACTAAACTTCTGTTGGATGCAATTTATTTGAACCAGGCACAAACCAGTCCTTCTCAATCACCTATCAATGAGAACATGCCTCAACAAATGACTGGGTCTGATGTATTAATCCTTGCAAACCCACCAACATAACCTGAGGAGGTTACACCGCTTGAGTTACAAGTAACTCTTGGTGGTAATCCAAGTGAAGCAGCCACTACAAGTGCTGAACCCACTGGTTTGAATTTGGACAGTGGTTACATCAATAAGACTTCCTTGGAGGCAATTCCTTCCATAGCACCTCTGACATCCACTAGTGGATTTGTTCTGACCACTGACAACATCAAAAGGTTGTCAAGTGTTGAAGGAAGAAGACCCTAGTACCAAGAAAAATGGGCATCAATGGTTAATGTTTGGAGTACACTCCCTACTTCAACCACTGATAAAACCACTACTAGTGGGAAATCAGATGATCCCATTAAATTGGGTGATGGTTTAAAATATCTGGAATTGACGGAACGAGTTGAAAAACTGGATACAACTGTTACAGATATCAAAGACATGCTACAACAGCTGTTAAAAGTACAAAAGATGCAATCCACTGTTGTTCCACCTCAAGCACCTGCTCCACCACAAGCACCTGCTACAAATGAGCTCTGGAATCTATTTCAACCTTATCTCCAACAACAAAAACAAATGGCTGATCAGCAACATGCAATACATGTACAAGAGCTGAGAAACACAATGGAGTCTAGGTTCAAGAACACACAAGTAGACATCAAGGCTCTCAAGGCCCGCATATTGAATACCACTGGCACTGCTCCTCCAACTGTTCTCTTTATTGATCAATTACCCCCAGATAATGCCAAAAAGGGGGATAAAATTCAGGAGTGGAAAAAGAAGGGAATAGATGATGGTCTTTACATTGTACCAGAAAGAGATGCTATGACCAGAAAAATTCCTTTGCCAGATGGTAGCAAGAAGGTTGATGTGACCCAAAATGCACTTGATGAAGGAATAGCAAGTGTAAAAAGGGACAGAGAGGCAAAGGATATGTCAAGGTGGAATGAGGAGAAAAGAGCTTACATGGAGCTGAATGCGCAGGGTTGTTATGGGCTAAAGGATGTTCAAAATCCTGTGCTAAAAAGAAATCCCACTAGAAAAGTGAGGGAACCCAAGTCCACACCATCCAGACTCACAAAGCATACTCCAAAACCACCATCCAAAAGCCCCCAACATCAAACCTCCACCCAACCAGTTGTTGTAACTCCTGCTGTATCAACATCTGCTGGTACTTCAGTTGTTTCAACATCTGTCATCACTTCAACACACACCACTTCAACACACACCACAATCACTGCCTTACCACCACCACCAAAAACAACTTCACCACCATCTCCTCCTGCCAAAAAGCAGAAGACATCAGATGTTACAACATCTGTTGTAATGACAACAGTGGTTGAAACACCAGTTGTTTCAACAACTGTTAATCAATCACAAACCACTGCCATAAAAAACACCACCACTGATCCACCCAAAACATCATCTGCCTCTCCTACAATAAAAAGGAGAAGGACTTTCATACCAGATGATGATTCTCCATCACCACCACCAACATCTTCAAAATCTCTATCACTTGTTACAATACCCAAACCTGTTCCTCTCTCATCAGCTAAAATTCAAAAACCATTAGCTCCTGCAGGTGTTCAATTTCCTCTTGAACTCATAGCAGTCAGAGAAGAAATAAAATCTTTCTATTATGAGGATGATCCTGCTAAAAGGAGTTTGCCATCTGTTGAAGGATATCCAAGGCCAAATAATATTGAAGAATATCTGAAAGTCAAAGCTAAACAAGCAGAGGATATCTCAAAAAGAAATTCACAAGGGAAATCTGATAGAGAAATTCAGCAGAACTATCAATACTTGCTCACACAAGTCAGATCTTTGGAACAATTTGCAAAGAATGTGTGCCAGCCAGTATCAGAAAAGGCAGATGAATCCCTGAGAAAAGATTATGTTGAAAACATCATGGCCCACAAGAAATACAAAGGAGAAAAACACATGTATAAAGACTGGACCATACCTGAGCTGGAAAGTGAAGCAGCCAGGATTCAAGACATGATCAAGAATAAAGTGAAACATTGTAACGCCCGTCTCCATTTATCAAGATTTTAATAATAAGATACACATTTTATATGCTAAAATGTGACTTTACAAAAACTTGTTATACTAACATTCCCAAATAATTACAACGTTTCAAAAACAAATTTATAAGTGTTTACATAATTCACTTATAATAACACAATTCAAGATTTGTTGCGGAAGCTTCATTTAACGTGTGTTCGGTTCTTGCTCGACGCTTGATCTTCATCCGGGCACTCTTGACATTCACCTATGATCAAAACCAACTTAAAAGTTAGTTTTGATAGTTAAATAGCAAGTTTAAACAAGTTATGTGGGTCAAACAAACAAAATTAAACAATTTTGGGATTCAGGGGGGGCTAGACGCCCCACCTAGGGGCCAGACGCTACACCTAGCCCCTTTTTTGACAGCAAGTTGCTTAATTGTTGCTGCAAAATTCCCAGCCAACCCAAGTTTCACGAAAACGGACATAACTCATTCGTTATTGATCCGTTTTACACGATTCTTTTTCCTACGCGACCGTAATTTAATTCTCCATCATATGGAGTTAAAATCCAACATCCGGATTAACAAAATTTAAGACTTTTAAGTCTTCGACTTATTACCCTTTTTACCAACTTTTGACCCGTTCGTGATTTTATCAAACAAACATGTTTATTTGATCTTTAAACTCATGAACTTCATGATTTCAATATCTCTTATCATATTAGGCTCAAATCACGGGTTTATATACCTTCTTTAACCCGTTTTGACTTAGAAGCTTATTTTGACCCGTTAAGGGTATTTAAGCACTTTTACCTCATAATTCATACCCATTCACTTCTAGTATTGTACGTCCACATTATTTATCAATTTATCTTCCACCACAACTATATGTGTGGAGGATTTAATGTGGAGATGTATTTATTCCGAGTTTTACCCCTCGGATTATCATTTTACGGCAAAGACTCATATAGGGTCATTTGACCAAAGAATTACTTCTTCCGCTTTTTGTACTTATTCTAAGTATCTATTTGCTTGTAACACTCATTTCCAAACAACCTTTAAGGGTCGTTAGCTCGATTTAGCTTACAAGGGCGTTTTGATCAATTTTAGTTCTTCTTTTACGACGAAGGACTTTTAAATACTTGTTTGACTTAAAATCCGACCCTTTTAACTATGATTTTGTTTAGAAACCATTATGTTTCTAAAACACCATGTTTATGACTCAAATTATTCGGTTTACCTAAAAGATAACCGAATATTCATTTGACCTTGTCTAGCTCTTATAGAACCTCAAGTTCTAAACAATGAGCTGAATCATTATACATACCTGACTCGGATCAATATATTGACCCGTTTTAATACCTTGCTTTAATTCTCGCTTCTCAATAGCGATACAAGTTATCCTTCCGTATTTACTCATGTGAACACACAACTCGACAATATTCATTAGTCATTATTTTCAAATGGTGATATTTTCACCATTCGAACCGTTTGGTCTAAGTGACCGTATATCTTTGCGAGATGTTATTTAGTACCATCTCGTCTACATGGCTCGCTCCGGTTTATACCGTACGGTCATTTTACTTATAACCCATTTCTTGATTATTTTGACCCCTTTTATGTCTTATGCCATAAAGTGTCTTTCAAAACTAACGGTTATCGTCAACGAGTGACCGAATTACCGTTTTACCCTTATCATTTGCATTGGTTTACCTTATAAGGTAATCATTCAAAACTCGTTATCTTTTAGTCATTTCATGACTAAATAATCATATTAGCTCATTTTAACCATTAAACATGGTTTATTTCCATTGTCTCTTGTTCCGAACCGCACATGTAGTGTCGGAACATCTTAACTCAAACAAGACTTTATATTATTAGTAACCTATAAAACCAATAGGTATTTAGTACAAAGAGTGTAAGCTGTACTTACCTTGAATCCGGATTATGTTTTTCCTTCATTCCTGATTCGTTTGACCAGCTTCCTTCCCAAGCTTTCAACTAGCTCGTCAAGCGTCAAACTATAGTCAACATTTACAAAGTGGTTAGATCAGTCATTAACAATCATGACTATTCCACCTTAGTTATTTTCTATGTCGAAGCTACTATTCGACTTCATCATTAGTTAGCTTAACTTATCAAAAGTTAAGTACTTTCGATCACATGGTTTACACAATTAAGTCTAAATCAACATGATGTTTAGAACTTTTATAGGTTCATGTTTCACATAATTCGCCATATTATTCAAATGTGCGTTTCACTCGAATTTCAACACTTTAGTTCTCACTTAGGCATTTTAACAAACACCTAATGGGCATAATTTTACACATTTACTAACTAGTTCATAACTAGTCATTTTTACCAAGATTAACATCAAAATTCAACCTTTATCATGTATGATCAACTACTCGAACTTGCAAATTGTTCAAGTGTCTTGTTTCTACTATCAAATATGATGATCTTAAACATGTGTATATCATCATCTTCACTACATAATCAAAACCCACTTGTCTAAGTGTGGTAAATCATCAAATTATTCAAGTCATAGCAATTTTTACTTCAAATTTCTACTTAGGGTTTGTTCCTAAGCAATCACACTTCATTAATTCAGCCATAGGCTCTACGATTCATGCATAGATCACATCATGCAAAATTAACTAATTTTCACAACTTCATGAATGTTAGAAATTCGACATACCTTACGATCCCCTTGACTTGGTGATCGTTTCTATGTATTCAAATCCGAATTTGGCCTTCAATTGATCCTCCAATTTGAAGATTATGTTGAAGAACTAGGGTTTGCTCCATGGGAGCTTTCTCCTGATCGTATACACGCACACACTATGTGTGTGTGTGTGTTTTATTTTGTTTTAATAAATAACTTTTCCAGTTATCTAACTTTGGTCCCTCATGTTTGGTTGGTTATTAAGTAGGCCACAATCTTATTATTTCTAACAACATTCCTACTTATTAACTAGGTTAAATATTCCTAGTTACCTTAGTGGGTTCAGGTAATTTATGACTTGGTTTATTTTAAGTCCCGTTCACTCGGACCTTTTTATCTACTTTAATTTCCTCAAAAGGATCTGTTCACTTTTTATTTAATATTAGGTTTATTTAATTAAATCCTAATATTTACCGGGTTACTTTTACCACTAATGGTACTTTACCCGTCATTTAGTATTAACGTGGTTTGATTACCAAACCCGTTTTCGGGGTGTTACATATCTACCCCCCTTAAAGAGGTTTCGTCCTCGAAACCTTTTCTTACATAATTTATCGAGTTTAACTCCATGCATTTGCTCTCGATAATCAATTGAGCATTGCTCATATTTTAACCAATTGTTAGTATTACCAGAAAAGTATGGTAATATCTTTTTTTGGTTATTAATCATCTACGTATCTTATATGACATAATGCAACTTGAAATAATGTAATCTCGTTATTTCCACTAGTTTAATTAACCTAGCAATATTCATCGCTCGGCTCTAATGTGATTATACTACACGTTGCACTTTTTGACCGTGATCATGTCACGTCATGCCAAATTTTATATCAACTTTTTATTTTCAAAAATGTAACTTTTCGAATATATAGTCTGGCACCTATTAGTGTCAAGACTTGTATCTTTCATGCTTACTATTTATATGTCTATCAGAATTCATATTTGTAAAAACGTTATTTCTTACCAAAACTGAAGTTTTAGTTTAGCATCTTCTCTTTAACTTTAGTCAATTATCCATACCGGGATATTGACAGTCCAAAATTTATTCTTTTATTGTCTTTGTTGTATGCGAGGATTCTCAACCGATTCCCTTTCTTTATCTAATTAACCCGTAGGTTTTATCACTTAGCCTTATGGGCTATTTTGATTAGACTTTCACCTCTTTAAGGCGAAATCCTTATAATTTCTTTCTAATCATGACCCGTGGGTCGTTTTAGTCTCGTAGACCTTTCATTTGTTTATAACCCTAAAGGCTATGTTGATCCCGTAGATCACTCCTTACTCATGTCATTCTTAAAATACATGTTTGGTGTCAAGGCACCCTATTTTTGTTCGAAGAATCATTTGGTTTCAATCTTAGGTTCCGTTAACCTTGATTGTAGTTTCGTGGCTACAATTGTTTTCTTTCGGACAATTTTCCGACTTTATGACTTCTCACATCATTTATGCGTCAGTTCTTCTTATGCTTACTGTTATTTGATTTGCATATATTCTTATTTGGTTATGTCCCATTACCGGGCTCATTACTCTTTTGCATTTAACGCTACCTTTATCTGGCTAGCGCTTATTTGTGTCATCCGACATTATATTGTATTCAACCTGTTTGACCTATTAATGTGAAATCCATCACTTATAAACAATCAACTTTATTCTTTATTCAACCCGTTCGACCTCGAATAGTTGAACATATTTATTCAAAATTTCTATTTACGAGATTTTATAGTCATAACTCGTAATCCAAGTCTTTTGATTTTTTTTTACCCGCGTTCACGTCTCTTGATTTTCACATGTGTTTCAAATTCCTACCCATCAACCGGGTGTTTTGCCGAAGTCGTTATTATTGCAACCCTCCCGGTATGCATTAAGACCTCGTTTCATTTTTATATTCAGACTTTGTCCTCAAGTTTGACGTTTTACAAAAACGACCCGTTAAGAGACATATTCTCATTTTCCGGGTTCGAGTGTAAGTACACTCCCTCCCAATGCATATCTTAATCATTTTACATGTTTATATTCTTCGGGTTCGAGTGTAAGTACACCCCCTCCCAATACATGTCTACATTATTTTACATGTTTGCATTTTCCGGGTTCGAGTGTAAGTACACCCCCTCCCAGTGCATACCTTAATCGTTTTACATGTTTGCATTCTTCGGGTTCGAGTGTAAGTACACCCCCTCCCGATACATATCTTAATCATTTTACATGTTTGCATTCTTCGGGTTCGAGTGTAAGTACACCCCCTACCGATACATATCTTAATCATTTTACATGTTTCTTTGTCCCTTCTCTCGGGCTCATTATCCTAATATAATACGCTTCTGTCACTCGACTGTGCGTTTACATTATGATCAAATATTTTGCTTATCTGATTCATTTGGGTACTTTTTAATTTTTCCCAATCACCCCGTCCTTACTACATCGGGTGTAATGTCGTAACCCCCGATCCCTGATCCCCGGGAACGGGCGGATGCGATCACAGAGTTTCGGTGGTATCAGGTTATTTAATTCTTTGCAGCGGAATTTACATCAGGACCGTAGTTAGGAAATATTTATCAGAGTAAAACCACCTCATTTAATATTAATAATAACATGGGCAAAACCCAAGTTTCTTATTACAATACATTTATAGGGATGAACCCTATTTTATTTAAATTTAAAACACCGTTTATTTGGTAACTTTTATAGCCACATTATCCCCAAGCCTTCAGTGCTCTCCAGCTGGCTTTTTATTAATTGGTTGTCACATTGGGTTACCTGAAACGTGTTTTAAAAACATTTGTCAGTCGGAAATACTGGTGAGTGAATCCCAGTTTAATCAAGTTTAAATAAAAAGTCACAGTGAACAGTATTGAGAGCGATCACATTGTTTATTTCTACACAATTACTCCATTAGTACTGTCAACCCTGACTTGTGGGTCATATTACCCATTGGCTAACTCATTGTCCAATGGTAACGTATTATCATCCTCGACTTACTACTCATAGTGTAGTACATTTTGTATACAAAACCCCAACATACTGGCAGTAATTGAAGAACTACAAAGACTCAATCACTTCTAAATTTCATAGTAAAACATTTAAGTTTTGGTAAAACATTACCAAAAACGTTAACAAAAAGAGGATAAACTCACAAAAAGGTTTACACAAAAAGAAGGATTACTCACATTGCTATCTTAAGCTTCTTGTAAGGGTTTCCTGGATATAATCTATAATTTATACAAATGTACATTGATTAGTATCATAACCCTTTGAAATTATTAATGATACCTTCCCCGAGACGGCATTCCAACAACTACGTCGGGCAGAACCACGACAGTTGTTACGGAACCCTAAATCAATCGGGCAGCGTAACTATTACGAAACTGGGGTTATAATACTTACAACGGAGCAGAACCTCGCTAATTAGGGGTATAATACCCGTGTATTATAACTTCTCTACAGAAATGGTGATTTGAGATTGAAATGTGAGCGACGAAAAACGTAAACTGATGAGTTCTATTTATAGTGCTAGATTCTGACTTCCAGGCGGCCCGCGTAAGGTAAGGCTAAGCCTTACGTGGCCCGCGTCAATACGCGGTCAACATATAGCTTATCCGGGTCATCTACTAGGCTCGACACGATCATGACACAAATGTCAGCCTGGGGTGTTGCCACTAATTTGATCTCACGCGGCCCGCGTAAGAGTAAGCTAAAGCTTACGCGGCCCGTATCAACTTAAGAAAACAAAGAAGTCTGATTCTAGCCTTCATACCGCCCGCGTAAGGGTTTGGGGTGGGTCTACGCGGCCCGCCTCAGCCCTAAATTTAAAATTTTATATTTTATTTAAATACTATAACATGTTTCGGGCTCGGTTTTTCATATACGGGGTATAATATAAGACGTATTGGGACATTTTACAATATACTAGAGTGTCAGAATATTATGAGGGTATTTGGTTTTACCGAGGGTTGTTACATTCTCCCCACCTTGTTTTAGAGCTCGTCCTCGAGATCTTATTGAAACAAATGCTGATATTTCTGTTGCATTTCTGACTCGAGCTCCCATGTGTATTCAGGTCCTCTTTTGGAGTCCCACTTCACTTTGACTAGAACTAGTCTTTTGTGTTTGAGATTCTTGACTTTCATGTCTTCAATTTGTAGAGGTCTTTCTACAAACTTGAGTTGTTCATTTACCTCTATATCCTTAAGAGGTACTATTAGTGGTTCATCAGCCAAACACTTTTTGAGATTAGATACATGAAACACATCATGTATTCCTGCCATTTCCTCTGGCAGTTGTAGCTGATAGGCTATAGGTCCTATTCTTCTAATAATCTCAAAAGGTCCAACATACCTGGGACTTAACTTTCCTCTTTTGATGAATCTTACCACTCCTTTCCAAGGAGAGACTTTTAACAATACTTTATCTCCTACTTGAAACTCCAATGGTTTGCGTCGATTATTGGCATAACTCTTTTGTCGATCACGAGCTGCTTTCAGTCGTTCCTTGACTTGAAAAATCTTGTCAGTTGTTTCTTGCACTATCTCAGGTCCAGATAATTGCTTTTCCCCAATTTCTGCCCAACAGACTGGGGTTCGACACTTTCGTCCATAAAGTGCTTCGAATGGTGCAGCATTTATACTTGTGTGATAACTATTATTATAAGAAAATTCTATTAAAGGTAAGTGATCATCCCAATTACCTCCAAAATCAATTACACAAGCTCTAAGCATGTCCTCCATTGTCTGAATTGTTCTTTCACTTTGTCCATCCGTTTGTGGATGATAAGTTGTGCTCAATTTTAACTTGGTTCCCATTGCCTTTTGGAAACTTGACCAAAAATGAGAGGTAAATCGACTATCTCTATCAGAAACAATTGATAAAGGAATGCCATGTAAAGAAACAATTTCATTTACATACAATTTAGATAATTGTTCCATACTAATTGTTTCTTTCATTGGTAAGAAATGAGCTGACTTAGTTAGCCTATCTACAATCACCCAGATTGTATCATTTCCTTTCTTAGTTTTGGGTAATTTAGTAACAAAATCCATTGTTATTAATTCCCATTTCCAAACTGGCATTTCTAATTGCTGTAACAAACCTGAGAGTTTCTGGTGTTCAGCTTTAACTTGTGAGCAAGTTAAACATTTAGAAACATAGGCTGCTATATCCTTTTTCATTCCTATCCACCATAAATTTTTCCTTAAATCCTGGTACATTTTATCATTTCCTGGATGCATCGTATACTTGGACTTATGAGCTTCTTCTAATATACTATGGTGTAGATTTCCTAATTTAGGTATCCACATTCTCTTTTCATGAAATCTACAAATTCCATATGTTCCTTGTTTTAATTCCTTTAACATACCTTTTAATTTTTCAGAATCATCATTGATTACTGATTCTTGTGCTTCTCTTATTTGTTTATTTAAATCTACTTGCAGATTTAATTTAAGAGAACGTACCCTTCTTGGCTTTTCATGATACTTTCGGCTTAAAGCATCTGCCACTACATTTGCTCTTCCTTCATGATACTGTATATCACAATCATAATCACTAAGTATCTCCATCCAACGTCTTTGTCTCATATTCAACTCCTTTTGCTTGAAGATATACCTTAAACTCTTATGATCAGTGAATATGGTAAACTTACTACCATAAAGGTAATGTCTCCAAATCTTAAGAGCAAAAATTATAGCTCCTAACTCTAAATCATGAGTTGAATAATTCTCTTCATGATTCTTAAGTTGTCTAGATGCGTAAGCAATAACCTTTTTTCATTGCATCAATACACATCCATAACCTAGTTTGGAAGCATCGCAATAGATTACAAAGTCTTCAGCTCCTTCTGGTAATGCTAGTATGGGTGTATGGGTTAATCTTTGCTTAAGAATTCTAAATGCTTCTTCTTGTTTTACTCCCCATTCAAACTTAACAGATTTACAGGTTAACTTAGTTAAAGGAATGGCTATTCTAGAAAAATCTCGAATGAATCTTCTATAATAACCGACCAATCCTAAGAAACTTCTAACCTCGGTTGGTGACTCAGGGGTTTTCCATTTAGTAATTGCCTCGATTTTTGTTGGATCTACATGAATTCCTTCATGATTAACTAGGTGTCCAAGGAATTGTACCTGTTCTAACCAAAATTCACACTTATTGAATTTAGCATAAAGCTTTTCTTTTCTTAATAGACTTAAAAGTGCGTGCAAATGCTTCGCATGATCCTCTTTATTCTTAGAGTAAATTAGAATATCATCTATGAAAACAATTATGAATTTATCCAAATATGGCTTACATATTCGGTTCATCATGTCCATAAATGCAGCTGGGGCATTGGTTAAACCAAATGGCATGACAGTAAATTCATAATGACCATACCTTGTTCTGAATGCGGTTTTAGGAATGTCCTCTTCCTGTACCTTTAATTGATGATATCCTGACCTTAAATTGATTTTTAGAGAAAAATCGAGCTCCTTGTAGTTGATCAAACAGATCATCAATTCTTGGTAATGGGTACCGATTCTTAATCGTAACCTTGTTTAATTCACGGTAGTCAATGCACATACGCATTGATCCGTCCTTCTTTTTAACAAACAGTATCGGCGCTCCCCATGGGGACGAACTTGGTTGTATGAATCCTTTCTCTAACAATTCGTCTAATTGTTTCTTCAGTTCCTGCATTTCGGCGGGTGCCAAACGATAAGGTGCTTTGGCAATCGGTGATGTTCCTGGTAGTAGGTGAATTCTGAATTCAACTTCTCTGTCGGGAGGTAGTCCTGGTAATTCTTCTGGAAAGACATCTGAAAACTGTGACACTACTGGAATATCTTTTAGTTCTTTTCCTTTAGTATTAGTGATTATAGAAATCAAATACACTATAGAACCTTTTCTTATACAACTTGCAGTTTTCATCACAGAGATGAACTTAGTGGACCTAGAAGGTTTATCTCCTTTAATTGTGATCGTTTTACCTTTTGGTGAATTTACTTGAATTGACTTTTGATCACACAAAATATTGGCTTTATTGGCTATTAACCAATCCATTCCTAAAACAATATCGAATCCTACCAGATTCATGGGATAAAGATTTGCAATAAATTTCTGATTCAAAATTTCTATTCTTGCTCCCTGCAAGATTTCAGAAATTCTAACGGTTTCTCCATTGGCTGTTTCTACTAGACATTCTTGTGGTAGTTTAGTTAATGACTGATTTAGAATTTTGCAAAATGATGTATTAATATAACTTTGGTTCGCACCAGAGTCAAATAATACTTTAGCAAATATATCATTAACTAAAAACGTACCAGCTATAACGTCTGGGATCATCTTGGCTTCATCTGCAGTCAAAACAAATGCTCTAGCATTTTTAGTATTCTTGTTGTCTGCAGCTGGGGTCAATTTCGGACAGTTTGGCCTGATATGACTTTTTTCTCCACAATTGTAGCACAATCCATTACTGGATTTCTTCCTACAATTTTCTTCCTTGTGCCCTGGCATCTTGCAATAATTGCAGAGAAAGGAGCATTTTCCCGAATGCTTTTTCTTGCAAACCTTGCAAAAAGGTGCAGAGGTAGAACCCATATTCCTACGGTTGAAATTTCCAGAACGAAATTCTTGAGTAAGCCTTTGGGTTAAGTTCCTCTTCTGATCTTCTTCTCTAGTACGGATTAACTCATCTGTCAAGGTATTGGCTAGTTCTACAGCTTCTTCTATAGTTTGAGGTCTAGCTGCCTTGACTACGTGTCTAATCTCTCCAATTAATCCCCAAATAAAACGGGAGATTAACACTGGTTCTGGTGAAGCAAGAGTTGGCACTATTCTGGCATATTCAAAGAATATTTTAGTGTATCCCTTACTATCCACACCAGTCATTCTAAGGTTTAGGAATTTGTTTGCTATCTGTTCCTTTTCATTGGGTGGGCAGAATTTCCTTTCTACTTTGTTCTTAAATTCTTCCCATTCCATATTATAGGTTTTATCACTTCCTCTTGTTTGGCGGATAGTGTTCCACCATTCTAGTGCTGCATTCTTAAACAGATTAGAAGCAAACAGTATTTTATCTTCTTCAGCACATTTGCTTATCCTTAAGACTGCCTCAGTCTTTTCTATCCAGCGTAGAGTTGCAATGGCCCCTTCGTTTCCTGAGAATTCCATTGGTTTACAAGACCAGAATTCTTTATAAGAACAACCATAAGGCATGGTTCTTCTTCTTTTGGGAATCGGCATTTGAAGTATAGGCCCATTGTTCACGCTGTTTTCTGGTTCAATTGGTCGCTTACTACTATGCTTACTTTTATTATCAGCATCCTTAACAGTTTGAAGAATAAATGACATTGCATCTATAATTCCTTGTGCCACTATGTGTTGGATAGCACTATTATCCATCTGATTTCCATTGTTATTAATGCTTGGGTTTTCATTAACCACGTTAATGTTACTCTGATTATCGTTATTCAGATTTCCTTGATTTTCTTCGTCGGCCATCTGAATTTTAAACATTTACCCCATATTAATATCATAATTAATATCTAATATAGTTAATCACATGACACACAATCTAGCCAAAAACGTAGATCATTGCTACTATACTCTTTTCATATACTTATACTTCTATTACATACTAGTACTGAAATGAAATTACAATACCAACGGAAATAGAATCACACTAATAGTAATATGCATCCGTACACATATATTTTATTATTATTATTATTATTATTATTATTATTATTATTATTATTATTACTACCATTCCCCCATTCATCCATTCACGGATATGGATTTATCCAAAAATCCATATTGCGCTCATCGTATTTCCATACGAGACGCTCTCCCACCTGACGCATTCTCTCACTGCTTTCTAAAATTTCCTCCCCAAAAGTCCTAAGTTCTTGGACGTTTTCTGCACTCATTGGGGGTGCAGGTTCTCGGACTGGGTTTGGAATCTGGGGTGCGGTTTCTTGATATTGGGGTGACAGTTCATGAAATTGGTAAGGATCCTCTAATATCTCCCTAATATAATCATCTTGGTAATAGGGATCTAAAGGGTCCATACCTGGGTAGGCTTCTATATTCTGTATTGGTGGATAATCCTGGATAGGGTAACGTTGCACAAAGTCCCTATTATCGTCCCACCAGGGGTCGTACTTCGGGTCTAGGGGGTTTGGTGCAGGTACCCTAGGGATTTCTTCTGGGTTAAAGTCGTGCATCTCCACTTGGTTTTCCTGGTTTTCTATCTCCATAGGCTGTTCTGGGTTTTGTGGTTGTGGGGCTACTAGTTGTTCCAGACTTGGGTCAGCAGCAGTTGTAGCTAGGATATGGAAATTAGCTAGTCTTCTATTAAGCATATCCTGAGCATGGGCATCTGTCTCTCGCTTAATAGCTGCTAAAGTTCTTTGCTGTTGCAATTTTCTCATTCTCTTCCTACGAGCAAAAGCTTCTTTACTGAACCATCCTCGTTTCTTATTAGGAAATGGTTCTTCAGATTGAGCTCTAAAAGCAAATATTCCATCCTCCTGATCAGCAGTATACCCTGAAAGGGCAGGCTGTGATAATGTACCCTCACTCCTAGGTGAATCAGATAACTGACGATTCACGTCTGATGGTCCTTGATCACTCATACTGAAAACTAACAAATAGTCAAATAACACATAACAAATAATTACAGTTATGCACATATTTTCTTTATTTCCTAACAAAATTTATAACTTAAGTGTCAGCAGAACACTTCTTTGGCTCAGACCAGTGGCTAGGCCCTGATACCACCTTCTGTCGCAACCCCCGATCCCTGATCCCCGGGAACGGGCGGACGCGATCACAGAGTTTCGGTGGTATCAGGTTATTTAATTCTTTGCAGCGGAATTTACATCAGGACCGTAGTTAGGAAATATTTATCAGAGTAAAACCACCTCATTTAATATTAATAATAACATGGGCAAAACCCAAGTTTCTTATTACAATACATTTATAGGGATGAACGCTATTTTATTTGAATTTAAAACACCGTTTATTTGGTAACTTTTATAGCCACATTATCCCCAAGCCTTCAGTGCTCTCCAGCTGGCTTTTTATTAATTGGTTGTCACATTGGGTTACCTGAAACGTGTTTTAAAAACATTTGTCAGTCGGAAATACTGGTGAGTGAATCCCAGTTTAATCAAGTTTAAATAAAAAGTCACAGTGAACAATATTGAGAGCGATCACATTGTTTATTTCTACACAATTACTCCATTAGTACTGTCAACCCTGACTTGTGGGTCATATTACCCATTGGCTAACTCATTGTCCAATGGTAACGTATTATCATCCTCGACTTACTACTCATAGTGTAGTACATTTTGTATACAAAACCCCAACATACTGGCAGTAATTGAAGAACTACAAAGACTCAATCACTTCTAAATTTCATAGTAAAACATTTAAGTTTTGGTAAAACATTACCAAAAACGTTAACAAAAAGAGGATAAACTCACAAAAAGGTTTACACAAAAAGAAGGATTACTCACATTGCTATCTTAAGCTTCTTGTAAGGGTTTCCTGGATATAATCTATAATTTATACAAATGTACATTGATTAGTATCATAACCCTTTGAAATTATTAATGATACCCTCCCCGAGACGGCATTCCAACAACTACGTCGGGCAGAACCACGACAGTTGTTACGGAACCCTAAATCAATCGGGCAGCGTAACTATTACGAAACTGGGGTTATAATACTTACAACGGAGCAGAACCTCGCTAATTAGGGGTATAATACCCGTGTATTATAACTTCTCTACAGAAATGGTGATTTGAGATTGAAATGTGAGCGACGAAAAACGTAAACTGATGAGTTCTATTTATAGTGCTAGATTCTGACTTCCAGGCGGCCCGCGTAAGGTAAGGCTAAGCCTTACGTGGCCCGCGTCAATACGCGGTCAACATATAGCTTATCCGGGTCATCTACTAGGCTCGACACGATCATGACACGTGTCGGCCTGGGGTGTTGCCACTAATTTGATCTCACGCGGCCCGCGTAAGAGTAAGCTAAAGCTTACGCGGCCCGTATCAACTTAAGAAAACAAAGAAGTCTGATTCTAGCCTTCATACCGCCCGCGTAAGGGTTTGGGGTGGGTCTACGCGGCCCGCCTCAGCCCTAAATTTAAAATTTTATATTTTATTTAAATACTATAACATGTTTCGGGCTCGGTTTTTCATATACGGGGTATAATATAAGACGTATTGGGACATTTTACAATATACTAGAGTGTCAGAATATTATGAGGGTGTTTGGTTTTACCGAGGGTTGTTACATGTAAGCATGTCCATCATGAAAAGTTATAGTATCATGTGTTCACTACCTACTTGGCCGGAGTAGGCGATCAACACATGACATACATGACCTTTTTATAACTTTCACATCACGCCCCATGTAAGTAACACCTCTATTTATTTTTCTTGGAAACAATATCCTGGATAGGTATTCTATTCAGGTTTTTCCAAGTTTAAAATTTACATATGCAACTATCAGTTTCTACGTATTTGTTGCATATTTCTATTCATGCAATAATTTAAACGTGCACCTGGTAAATGCTTGCCCTAACGGGCTTTCCTTGCCATTACTTATTTGCGATCGTTACGCGATTTAGGTCCTTGAAGGGTATGCTCTTCTTGTCATACCTAGGACCGTTCCATCATCATATCCACAATTCGTTCAACTCTCGTCATCTTCAGAGGCGAGTGTCCTTCAATTAAAACATTCACAAGAGTTAGTAATGTCAACTTCAATAATCGCCCGTATTATAATACAAGGCTTTTTCTACTATACACGTCAAAACGCGTATTTTCGTCAACTATATCAATCATTTTAATTGGGGTAACGTGTATCACACGATAGCCCTATGTGTTATTTACAACACTTTAGCATACTAAACTATTAACATACATGTACTTACCGGATTTGCGATCAAGCCTCGAACCGAACACTCTATTCTTTTAACCTTGAGCTCTGATTACCAACTTGTAACGCCCGACTTAAGTAATCAAGATTTTAATAATAAGATACACATTTTATATGCTAAAATGTGACTTTACAAAAACTTGTTATACTAACATTCCCAAATAACACAATTCAAGATTTGTTGCGGAAGCTTCATTTAACGTGTGTTCGGTTCTTGCTTGACGCTTGATGTTCATCCGGGCACTCTTGACATTCACCTATGATCAAAACCAACTTAAAAGTTAGTTTTGATAGTTAAATAACAAGTTTAAACAAGTTATGTGGGTCAAACAAACAAAATTAAACAATTTTGGGATTCGGGGGGGGGGGGGCTAGACGCCCCACCTAGGGGCTAGACGCTACACCTAGCCCCTTTTTTGACAGCAAGTTGCTTAATTGTTGCTGCAAAATTCCCAGCCAACACAAGTTTCACGAAAACGGACATAACTCATCCGTTATTGATCCGTTTTACACGATTCTTTTTCCTACGCGACCGTAATTTAATTCTCCATCATATGGAGTTAAAATCCAACATCCGGATTAATAAAATTTAAGACTTTTAAGTCTTCGACTTATTACCCTTTTTACCAAATTTTGACCCGTTCGTGATTTTATCAAACAAACATGTTTATTTGATCTTCAAACTCATGAACTTCATAATTTCAATATCTCTTATCATATTAGGCTCAAATCACGGGTTTATATACCTTCTTTAACCCGTTTTGACTTAGAAGCTTATTTTGACCCGTTAAGGGTATTTAAGCACTTTTACCTCATAATTCATACCCATTCACTTCTAGTATTGTACGTCCACATTATTTATCAATTTATCTTCCACCACAACTATATGTGTGGAGGATTTAATGTGGAGATGTATTTATTCCGAGTTTTACCCCTCGGATTATCATTTTACGGCAAAGACTCATATAGGGTCATTTGACCAAAGAATTACTTCTTCCGCTTTTTGTACTTATTCTAAGTATCTATTTGCTTGTAACACTCATTTCCAAACAAACTTTAAGGGTCGTTAGCTCGATTTAGCTTACAAGGGCGTTTTGATCAATTTTAGTTCTTCTTTTACGACGAAGGACTTTTAAATACTTGTTTGACTTAAAATCCGACCCTTTTAACTATGATTTTGTTTAGAAACCATTATGTTTCTAAAACACCATGTTTATGACTCAAATTATTCGGTTTACCTAAAAGATAACCGAATATTCATTTGACCTTGTCTAGCTCTTATAGAACCTCAAGTTCTAAACAATGAGCTGAATCATTATACATACCTGACTCGGATCAATATATTGACCCGTTTTAATACCTTGCTTTAATTCTCGCTTCTCAATAGCGATACAAGTTATCCTTCCGTATTTACTCATGTGAACACACAACTCGACAATATTCATTAGTCATTATTTTCAAATGGTGATATTTTCACCATTCGAACCGTTTGGTCTAAGTGACCGTATATCTTTGCGAGATGTTATTTAGTACCATCTCGTCTACATGGCTCGCTCCGGTTTATACCGTACGGTCATTTTACTTATAACCCATTTCTTGATTATTTTGACCCCTTTTATGTCTTATGCCATAAAGTGTCTTTCAAAACTAACGGTTATCGTCAACGAGTGACCGAATTACCGTTTTACCCTTATCATTTGCATTGGTTTACCTTATAAGGTAATCATTCAAAACTCGTTATCTTTTAGTCATTTCATGACTAAATAATCGTATTAGCTCATTTTAACCATTAAACATGGTTTATTTCCATTGTCTCTTGTTCCGAACCGCACATGTAGTGTCGGAACATCATAACTCAAACAAGACTTTATATTATTAGTAACCTATAAAACCAATAGGTATTTAGTACAAAGAGTGTAAGCTGTACTTACCTTGAATCCGGATTATGTTTTTCCTTCATTCCTGATTCGTTTGACCAGCTTCCTTCCCAAGCTTTCAACTAGCTCGTCAAGCGTCAAACTATAGTCAACATTTACAAAGTGGTTAGATCAGTCATTAACAATCATGACTATTCCACCTTACTTATTTTCTATGTCGAAGCTACTATTCGACTTCATCATTAGTTAGCTTAACTTATCAAAAGTTAAGTACTTTCGATCACATGGTTTACACAATTAAGTCTAAATCAACATGATGTTTAGAACTTTTATAGGTTCATGTTTCACATAATTCGCCATATTATTCAAATGTGCGTTTCACTCGAATTTCAACACTTTAGTTCTCACTTAGGCATTTTAACAAACACCTAATGGGCATAATTTTACACATTTACTAACTAGTCATTTTTACCAAGATTAACATCAAAATTCAACCTTTATCATGTATGATCAACTACTCGAACTTGCAAATTGTTCAAGTGTCTTGTTTCTACTATCAAATATGATGATCTTAAACATGTGTATATCATCATCTTCACTACATAATCAAAACCCACTTGTCTAAGTGTGGTAAATCATCAAATTATTCAAGTCATAGCAATTTTTACTTCAAATTTCTACTTAGGGTTTGTTCCTAAGCAATCACACTTCATTAATTCAGCCATAGGCTCTACGATTCATGCATAGATCACATCATGCAAAATTAACTAATTTTCACAACTTCATGAATGTTAGAAATTCGACATACCTTACGATCCCCTTGACTTGGTGATCGTTTCTATGTATTCAAATCTGAATTTGGCCTTCAATTGATCCTCCAATTTGAAGATTATGTTGAAGAACTAGGGTTTGCTCCATGGGAGCTTTCTCCTGATCGTATACCCGCACACACTATGTGTGTGTGTGTGTGTTTTATTTTGTTTTAATAAATAACTTTTCCAGTTATCTAACTTTGGTCCCTCGTGTTTAGTTGGTTATTAAGTAGGCCACAATCTTATTATTTCTAACAACATTCCTACTTATTAACTAGGTTAAATATTCCTAGTTACCTTAGTGGGTTCAGGGAATTTATGACTTGGTTTATTTTAAGTCCCGTTCACTCGGACCTTTTTATCTACTTTAATTTCCTCAAAAGGATTTGTTCACTTTTTATTTAATATTAGTTTTATTTAATTAAATCCTAATATTTACCGGGTTACTTTTACCACTAACGGTACTTTACCCGTCTTTTAGTATTAACGTGGTTTGATTACCAAACCTGTTTTCGGGGTGTTACAAACATACTCCTCCAGATTGGGCAAAGTTCAAAAAGAATGTACCTGATAAAAAGGTAGAGCTGAGGAGAATGAAAGATGAATTAGCTGCTGCTGACTATGGGTCTTTGAATCAAGTGTTGAGATGGAAAGAAGATAAAGTCAGGGCTACATACAAAAGTTTGGAGAAATTAAGAAAGACAGATCCTACTGCTCCACAAAAGCCTGACTATCCTGAAGCAGAGGTTTCAAAAAGACCATCAAAGCTGCAAATCAGGAGAGCTACTGCTCCAGCTGGTGCTGCTATCTACAAAAGAAAGCAACAAAAACAGTTGGTTACTGAAACAGTGGCAGAATTAATGGCAGGAGATGAGCTTGTAAAAGAAGGCATTAAGCAGATGATAGCTGATACTCTTGGCCTGAATCAACCTGCAAGTACTGCTCAGACAGTCATCAATAGGCCAGCATCTCTAAACACCTCATTTAATAAAAATCTCCCAAGAAACCCACCAGGCTCAAAAGTACTAAAGTGGAAAAATGATAAACAGACCCATGTACTGACAGTGTTCAAGTCTAGTGGAGAAGTGAAGAAACTAACAAGGGAACAAGCACTTGGCTTAAGTCTTGAAGATTTGCAGGATCTCCTTGATCTTCCACTTAGCAGGGATGATGATGACACAGATGCCTTAACCTTTGAGTTACAACTCAAAGGACAAATAAGGGATCTACTGATGAGGCAATAAAGATCTACCAATAATGAAGAGTTTTGGTATTATCTGTTCCAGGGGGAGATTGTTGGGATTGAACCCTACCAAAGGAACAGATAATTAAAGCCAAAACTGGATCAGAGCAGTGGATCCAGAATAAGCAGATGTTATGTATACAAATCTCTCCCCTTGAAAGTGGTTTCAACATCTGCTGACCTCCTATCTACTGATCGTAGAAACTACTGACCTACAAACTACTGATTAAGTAAAAGACTGATGAAAGACTAAAGCTCTGCTGTTCAATCTACTGCCTTGAGTCAAGCTCTGCTGATCATGACAAGTACTGTTGGGTTCACATCAGTGGAAGGATGCAACAGTAGTTTAGTTGTCTTTATGTAATGAAATGTAATAACAGTAGTTAGCATAGCAGAGGTTGTATAGATCAGAGGTTAGAGTTTGTTGGGAGGTTAGATGTCACTTTCATGGTGACGCCAGCTTAGATGCTTCAGTGGTTTGCTCGTGCCTATAAATAGAACAGTACCATGCACTGTTCTATTTAGCTTTTTACAATCTTCTTCCTGCACGAACAAATACTGTGAGCTCAGGCTGAGGGGGAGTTTGTTGCATACTTGCAGAATTGTAATCGTTGTTGAAATTAAATTCAATCATTCGGTTCAATGTTAAACTTGTATCTTAAAAGCAATTCTCTCGTTTGATTGTGAAAAGTTTGTTTCCATTATAATTCCGCTGCACAACTCATTCATCTTCATCTTATTTCAAACGTAAAACACAATCAAAACCAAACTCAGATCCTAACATAATTGAATACATTAGGATAATAAAACAGTTGCATGTACACATATGTACTTAACAAAGCTGAATATTTGTATAATGGATGGGTTGTAGAATGTGAAGTCACTGAATAATTTTATAGGTTAGGATAAACAGAATATGTACACATATGTATTGATCACTCATGTGATATTAGATGACTTTGTTCCATATGATCCAGAAATTAGTAGAAAGGGTGTAGCAATTCAGGAAGTTATTGCCCGCACCGAACCGGACGAGATATCTTGTACAGCACCAAAGAAAATTCGTAACAAGGGTTGTGGTAAGCACAAAAGACCGGTTGGTCCGCGAGAAAAAGCAATAAAAGCTGTCAAGAAGCCAAGAAGGAAGTGTAATTATTGCGGAAAACGAGTCCGAAAACACGACAAAAGGAATTGCCCTTTAAAAAAAGGGAACCCAACTAAGGATGACTCGTCTACAGATGAGGATGACGAGGAAGACGAGGATGAGGAAGACATTGAGTATGAATCGGACGAAACAGACCGGGACGGCACAAACTAGCAATGACTAGTAAATAAATTCATATAAACTAAATTTTTACGCTGCTTTTTTTGTTAAATTTGATTGTTTAAAGTCTTATATTGGTCATTGTTTTTACTGATTCCCTAACGTCTATGTTATTATCTTACAACTAACGTGCACAAAGGCAGTTTCATTAAGCCTGCAAATACACTAACCATAACATGTTCTCAAACCATAAACCAAACGGCAGTTTCTTTACGCATGCGTATACATTAGTGTTTTATGATATGTTACATATATGTACTTACCCCTTTTACCCTTGTAATCATTGCCACTCATACTGGTGTGTTAACTAATATAAGATAACTACTATCCAACCGTAACAAGGTTACATATATGTACTTACACCTTCTTACACTCAATCGAACAATCACACCTACATACTCTTGCGTATTTTCATTCAGCCTCTTACTTTTACGTTTGTGAACCAAAATATAAACATAACTGATCTACAATCAGTAACTACAACGAACTTTAAACTAACACTGCATATACACGAGTGTTTATGCCGTATGTTACACATGTGTATTTTACTTTTTTACACTGGTGTATTGTTATTATAATTTTCCTTTTCAAGTATATATGCAATGCATATTTGTCCATCTCCTAACAATGTATTTAACCAACAAAAAAACACCATGTGCATACAGAAAACAAAAGCTTTACCAACATTGTCAACTTACTCCATAGATCAAAACAAACTTAAATCAAAATTAGTTTCCCTACTAAGTTCCTTCACTTATGATTCACATCCAACACCTTTTCAACCTCAAAACCTTCTGCTATGTTCCACAGCTCGTAACATAAACGGAGATTTTCCGTACTTAGACATTTGTTTTTTCACTTGGAAGCCTGCATGTATACTTAGACACAGCTCGAAAGTTGCGGCTCGGTTCCGTATGGTATACCTTCCTGTGTACTTGAGAATGGCACACGAACAACTTTAAACGATTTCTCACTTGGAAGCCTACATGCCTGTCTTTTCCTTCTTTTCCCCAAAACTGTTTAATTCAATCACACAATCGATTAGCGTGCACACAAAAACCCAACGCATACACAATCACTATCAAACGTAATGACTGTTCAACATAGAATATACCAAGAACATTATTAACATCTTCTGGTGTCTTCTTTTTTGTGTCATGATTAGCTCCCACATTCGATCCTTCTTCTTTTTTTACACCAGCCATCTTAATAGCTGTTTAAACATAGTTCCATACAAAAAATGTGTTACTATATGCACAAATAATAATTACATTGTGTTACTATATAAACCAATAGTATCTAAAATACAAACTTAACATGCATAGTAAATACTTTCTTTTTTAATCTTTTAATCCAAAGCCATTATACACTACACTTATGTACATCTTTTCAATCCAAACTTCCATCTGTGTACCTATACATATGTACTTAACAAAACCACCTTTTACACATACATCAAATTGGTGTACACATTATCAGCATTATAATCCACATATGTACTTAACTTTTTCACTTTTTCTTTAAAAGTTGTTGACTACACATTCAACTTAGTTTTCTACTTATGTTTACACCAAGTTCAGCAGTGCACAATACCAACATTACATCATCAAACCAAGATAACAATCCCACTACAACCAACACATACACTTGTGTATCCTCCCCTGTTTTTTTTTATATATCATAATTGAAAAAAAACAAGTTTACACACAACTCAAATGGTTGTACACAATAACTACATCAATATGCACTTTTGTATTCCACATTTATGTACACGATAACTACATTTACACTAGTGTACACCAAAGAATGTTAACATCAAAAAGTGAACAACACATGCATCCCCCAACCCATGCCTAACATTACGATTTCTGTCGACATAGATCACCGTCTAAAATCACATTCCGAACACACATTCCGACGGCATAGTGTATACTTTACATCTAATCAACTGAAACCTAAACCACAAACACATTCTTATAACACAATCGCAATATTACAAACTATGAGATTCAACAAAAACCAAACTTTTCGATTATCTTAAAAATCAAAATAAACACTACTGTACATCAATAATCAGTGTACTGAGGGTTAATCTTACCGTCGTCAAGCTTATGTTCTCTAACGTCGCCGGATTTCTTCTCCATTTCTATTCTTTCTGATCGCCGATGTTGGGTTTTCTCGAAAGTTTGATATCGTGATTTGTGCCAAGCTTCAAGGATATTTAGTTAGGATTATGATAGCTAAGATTACGGGCATAAAATATACATCAGAATCAAATCCCAACTAACGTTCCTTGTTGCCATAGTTAAAGAAGTTGTATTTTTACCAAAATATCCCTACCATTAATTTCTACCTATTATACAATAATATCTAATTAATAAATTAAAATAAAATCTAATCTCAAGATCTAACAAAACCAATGGCTAGGATTTGTTCACTTTGTTCACAACTTAACTCTTGTTCACTCTAGAACCCTACCCTATATATATATATAGGTTTAGGTTCATTTGTGAACACTTCCTAATTGATGAACAAAACGAACAAATCCTGGCCATAGATCTTCTTAACTAATACACAAGGGTAGGATCGTCTTTTAACATTTATAGTTTTATATATAATTATCTTTTTAATTATTTTCTGCCAGTTATCAGATCATAACCACCCACACTTCAATATGTCGATCAAATTCAAATTCAATCCATCAACAAAAAAAAAATTGCGTCCATACTCCATATCTTCCAGTTCGTTCTGCAAATCATCAACCATCATTCACTTGGTTCTTCAGATCATCAACAAGCAATTGAGCAGAGAATTTGTTCCACTAAAGATTTACTAATGATGACACAAACGAACGATTAGCATGTTGTTTCTGCGAATTTGTTAATTCACAGAACTCTGAACGAACAGGACAACAACAACAAGGTATAATATTAAAACAATTGTGTATTAAGATGTATAATTTGTGACAGATACGAACCGTCAGCCTGATGTTGCAACCAATTTGTTAATTCCTCAGAGCACTAAACGAGCACCAGGTCATCTTCAAGGTGTAATTTTCAGACAATTGTTTATACAATTCAGTGTCTAGTGTCATTGTAAGTTTAATAGGTAGGTGTATTATGGTTTGTTTTGTTTTGTTTTGAAAACATTTAAGATTTGTTATTTACGACAGAGGATACCCTTTTGATAGATACGAACGATTAGCCAGAGGTTGCAGCCAAGTTGTTAATTCCTCAGAGCTCTGAACGAGCATGATATCATCATCAAGGTATAATTTTTAAACAAATGTTTATACAAATCAATATCCACTGTCGCGGTAATGGTAATACGTAGGTGTATTATGTTTTCTTTTGGTTTTTATAATACTTAAGATTTATTATTTTTGATAGAGGTTACCTTATGACAGATACGAACGATCTGGGCGACGGTGCAACCAATTTGTTAATTCCTCTGAGCTCTGAACGAGCAGAAGAACAACATCAAGGTATTATATTAAAACTGTTGTTTATACAAGTTTGTATCCAGAATCGTTGTAATGTGAATACATAGGTGTATTATGTGTTGTTTTTGTTGCCAGCAATAGCTACATTTTGCAGATGCCTTGTGTAAATGATTCTTATAAACGCTACGCATTAGCTAAGAAATCAGCAGGGTATACTTTTTTGTCATCCCAGTTTTAATTTGTAAAAAAAATTACGTAACACCCTTGCTTGTTTAATACAATATTTTATATAAGTTTCGTAAAAATGCATGTTTTTACGATTACACGTAAGTATATCAATACGAGTTTACTAAAACTTTTACAATTTAAAAGTTAATGAACAACTTAATGTAATTGAATTCGTCGTTTAAAAGATACGACGAAACGTCGCGCGGAAGCTTTTAACTTTATCGTGTTCGGTTCTTCTTCGAGCTTGATCTTCATCCGGGCACTCTTGGCAATCACCTATGATCAAAACCAACTTAAAAGTTAGTTTTGATAGTTAAATAACAAGTTTAAACAAGTTATATGGGTCAAACAAACAAAATTAAACATTTTTCAAGTTCAGGGGGGCTAGGCGTCACGCCTAGGGGCTAGACGCCCCACCTAGCCCCCTTTTTGGCAGAATGTTCATATTATGTTGCTGTACATACCCAGCATGACCCGATTTCACGGAAACGAGCATAACTCTCTCGTTTTTAATCCGTTTTACCCGATTCTTTTTCCTACGCGTCCGTAATTTACTTCTCCATCTAATGGAGTTTAAATCCAACATCCTACATAATAAAATTTCAGACTTTTAACTCTTCAACTTATTACCCTTTTTACCAACTTTTGACCCGTTCGTGATTTCATCTAACAAACTTGTTTGTGGCCCTTGTTTCTTTTGTAAACATATTATTATGATTATTTCCTATTGTACAAGGTTCAAATCACGGGTTATTACACATTCTTAACCCGTTTCGCTAATACTTTTATTTTGACCCGTTAAGGGTATTTATGCACTTTTTAACTTAATTTACGTCCGTTCCTTGTATGCATCATAATTCCACCCATCCATATTAATTTGGTTTTCCACCATCACTATGATTGTGGTGGATTTAATGTGATAGACTATTTATTCCTAGTTCTATCCTTCAGATATGTCATTTTACGGAAAATACTCGTTTCAACTCGTTGGACACTAAGGTCCCATATTATCCCTTTTTATACTTATCCTAAGGATTTAATCTATCAAAACACTTATTTCTAACAACCTTTAAAGGTCGTTTGCCCGATTTACCCATCAAGGGCATTTTAGTCAACTTTAGCCCCTCATTTACGACGAAGGACATTTGCTACTAATTTGACCCAAAAATGTATGTTTAACCACAATCGTATTTATACGTACCTGGCTCGAGTCAACCTAGTGACCCGTTTCAACACCTTGCTTTTATTACCGATATTCTATGACGACGCAATTACCCAAATTACTATTCGTTCCTGTAAACACATGACTTGACAACCACATTAGTTGATTTCGTCAAATGGCGTTATCCCCACCATTTGGCCCGTTCGGCCTATATAGCCCAACATTTTCATATGTAACAAAACATGGGTTTTAATTACCAATCACACATCCGACCCATTTCAGATTTTCTCACTAGATCCCTTTTCTTCTAAAGTCATTTCTTATATTTTTAACCCATTCGGCTTACGCTATGGGTGTCCTTTGAACTTTAATTTACTTTAGTCGATACTTGACTAAATTTCCATTTTTACCCATTTTCCCATTACTAGTTACGCTATAAGGTAACTTTAAGAAAAACTCTTTAATTCTTAACCAACTCATGACTAATTTACCATTTTGCCTCTTTCACCATTAATCATGGTTTAAAACATTTTTATTCGTTCCGACCCATTTCGTTTCGTGTCGGAACCCATAATTCGAACCTAATCCTTTCTCGTATTCATCGCTTATAAAATAAATACATATACTACAACTGGGTGTAAGTTTTACTTACCTCGCATCCGAACTACGCTTTTCCTTTCCTTCTTGATTCGTTTGACCCGCTCACTCATCAAGCTTCCACCTAGCTCGTTAGGCGTCAAACTATCATCATAATTCACAAGGTGGTTAGATTAGTCATTCAAGATCATGACCTTCACACCTTATGAATCTTTTACCACTATTCTTAATGAACCTTATCATAGGTCGGTTTGACTTTTAAAAGTCAAACCACCAATTTACAAATATGGATGCACTAACAAGTTCACATGACTCGACTTAGGCACATTATCAACCACTTAGTGAGCGTCATCTTTTGAGATGCTACATCTACTATCATGTTATCTAATTCATACCTCAAGTAACCATAAATCAACATGTAATTTTAGTCATTGTATGCACATATATACTTTGACCATCATAACCATGGGTTTAACTCTTGTGTCAAAACCCACTTCTAATCACTTATGAAATCTTAACAACATCTCTAATTTGTTCAAGTAGTTCATTCATATGAATTAATATGATGTTTATACACATCAATACAACATCAATTTCATCAAATCAACAAAACCCACTTAGCTCATACTTGGTTATTTGGATTAATCACTAGTTTATGGCACAATTCTACAAGTTTGCATCTAGGGTTTGTTCCTAGACTTGTACCCACACTAATATCACTATAACATTGAACATTCATGCAAGAATTTCGTTCATGCAAGTTCATCAAAATTTCGAAATATTACTAAACATCAAAATTCAACATACCTTGTGATCCCCTAAGCTTGGTGATCACGATTTTATTAAAAGCCCCAAATTCTTGGCTTGATTTCTCCTTGATTTTGATCAATTTTGTGGATTTAGGGTTCACTTGATAGAACCCCTTTTGGCTTGATGTAGGGTAAAATACATATATTTGTCCCGTGTAGATTGTATCATTTTTGTATAGTTTTTATTTGTTTTATTTAGTTTTTAGTATTATATTATATTATTTTGTGTTTTGCCAGGTCCTGGTGCGAATGAAGCGAAAATGAGTAATAAAGAAATAACCTGCCAGTTGAGTAGACTATGACGCCAGTGACCGAATTAAAATTGCCACTATTTTCCTTTATTGGACCGAGCCCGCTTAACTCTATATTATTAGAAAAGAAGGGGCCATATTTGAAAATAATGATGAAAAGGGCCAAGCCCATTTCAACTGTGAGGGCTACAACGAACATAAAAAAAATAAGAACTACATATATTATTATTATTATTCTTGAGGCTAGTGCTGCCATTAATTGTGGAGGAGGCTGCATATTTTTTGTTGCATGGGCCGTGAAAGACCAGTCCAGCAAAGGAGTTTGATCAGACGACCTTGGGCCGCACGTTTACTATTGGATGAAGTTCAGTGGTATTGGCAGGCCACCACGAGCCATGAAAAGGCCCTCATGTCGGCAGCCATGTAAATGTAATGGGATCTTTTAGAAAAGGATATTACTTGGACATAACGGAAAGCAACATTAGAAGCACCTATATTAGATCAGGTGAGACGCACGAACGAAAAAAAAGAAAGAGATCAGAGGAGGGGACGCAACATTAGGGAGACGGCTGGAACCAGTTTTGACGCACGAAGTCAGCCAACATCAGAACGAATTTTGAATATCTTTTGCAAGAATTGAAGCTACGGAATCATCGGGTCGAGCGGGAAGCTTGGAGAACAAGGAATTACCGGGTTTTACCTTACGATTTCTTTTACTTTCTAGTTTTCTTGTTTTTATATCGATGAATTCTTGTTTGAGACTTAGCTTTATTATTCTTGAGACCATGTTTCTTGGCTAGATTTTCTTAAACTACCTAGGCATGACAATGGTTTAAATAAAGTTTGGATTTTTATTCGGTTTTTGGCATGGTTTATGGATTTTCTTGTATTGTAAAAGCTGTGGAATTTTAACTTGTTGTTTATGCATGCTTGATATTGTTTTATTGCTGATTGTTGCTTCGTATAATCCTTGGTGACGGTCTATATCACATAATAGGGTTATGCTAGGGTTCTTGATTTAGGTGAGTGTCTATATCACGTAATAAATAATTATTCCTTTAGGGTGAAAATCACGTGAAGTAACCTTAGAAGTAATATTCGGTAATTTAATAAAATCAAGTGTTCTGCTAATCTTGTCGCTGTGAGGCTCGAGGTTATTAATAGGTCTCGGTTTGGTTTATAGCTAGGTCTAAGAAATTGGTCTAGTCCTTAAACATTCTCTTGTCTATTAAACCAAGATTGAAACCCATAGTTGCCTTAGACTTTCGCGCTGTGAGGTAGCTTGTCATATTAGGGCACTTTCAAGAAACTAGAGGACTGTGAGGAAATATAGAAAACCGGTGAGCGTAACAGCCTAGGTAGTGCCACAAGAATCGCCTTGAGAGTGTTTGAGGGGCTTAGTGGTGTCTTAATAGGTTTAGTATCTAAAGATTCCGGTTCCACACCACAAAATCATCGAATAGAAATCCATTCTGAGTTTAGCTTGCGTCTAGCCTAGGTAGTCTTCATCATCTCTGGTCAAAGTCTTCGTTCGAGTTCGTGTTAGTTATTTAGCTAATCTAGTATTCATTATTTTCATTCTTAGGATTTTTAGAAACCCCCCCAATCAATAAACAAATTGTTTGAGTCGTGTCAGTCTTAGTCTTTATAGAGTCTTAGCGTAATCCTTAGAGTCTCGTGGGTTCGATACTCGAACTTGCTTTAGCTTTACTACATTGATCGGTACACTTGCCGGTTGTGTGATTTAGGGTTTAGATCGAGTCTTAGTTTATAAATTTAAAGCTTAGAGTGTCTAAATTAGGGTTAATTTTGGTTGTTTTTGTTAAACCACATTGTGCACATCAAGTTTTTGGCGCCGTTGCCGGGGACTCTTTGGCGATTGCGTTAATTACTTTTTTTGGACTTGTTTGACATCATACGTGCTATTTGTTCATTTCTTTGAGTCGTAGGAGTCTAATAAAAAAATCAAAAAAACTAATTTTAGTGTCTTTTATATTTTTTCGAGTCGTTTGTATTGTCTTCTTGCTTGCTTGTTTTCGATTTTGTAGTGGACGCCCCATACGCGTTCGCAAGGACCTCTGCCAAATCCGCTTACGATTAAGTCTTCCTTCTCGTCTTCTTCGTCACAGGTTAGTTCTTCTTCTTCTTCACACTTCGCCCCTTCTGACTCTACTCTCCACTCTAAACCACCAGCCTTTGACTTCACACCGAAGTCATCACCACACAATTCACCACCACCTTCCTGTCCTGCTAGCCCACAACCCGTTGTCCACATGGCAGGTCGTCAAACAGTTCATCAACAATCCACCGCTGGTTTCACTGGTGCGAACTCACCCATCACCCTTCCCGCCATCAATAATGACAAGTCTTGGAAAATCCCGTCCTACATCATTGCCGTTATCACCAACTCGTGCCAATTTCAATGTCATGATGACGAGGATGCCCCAGCTCACATTAGCCGCCTCACCCGCCTCTGCAGCACCTTTTCCATTGAAGGGGCTAACCTTGATGCTCGTTTCCTTCAGGTCTTCCCATTCTCACTCGCAGGCCGCGCAGCCACCTGGCTTGATTCACAACCTGCGGGTACATTTACCACATGGGCCACCCTTCGAGATGCCTTCCTTGCCAAATACTTCCCACCCGCCAAAGCATCTCATCTTCGTGATCAGATCCATTCATTCCGGATGGATCCTGACGAGCCCTACCACCTAGCCTGGGAAAGATTCCAAACCCTACTCTCTCGTTGCACTCAACATGGGTTATTTGATTGGGCACTTGTAGAGAAATTCTACAACGGTCTCACTCCGGAGACTCGAGCCCGTTTTGACACTTCAGCAGGAGGACACCTCCTAAGAAAGAAATCAGTGGCTGAATGCAATGACCTTTTTGAGAGTTTCGCCCATTCCGACATCGATCATTGCGCTATCGGCAGGACTTCCATTCCTGTGACTAGTACTCCCTCGGCCGGTCATGGAGTACACCAAGTTAGCTTGGATACATCGATGGTCGCGGAAATGGAAAACCTTGAGAGAAAGCTTACCAGTAGGATTAGAAATTTAGAGGCGAGGGTCGATAGGTGTGAGGTGTGTAGAGGGGGTCATGATACTATAGATTGTCCCACACTCACTGTTGAGCAGGTAGAGTTCATGGCTAATAGAGGTCCATCGAACCCTTTCAACAACTCAAATTTAGGGTCCAATTGGTGTAGTAACAATAACACCTTCTGCTCTTCCGGTAATCCCCTGGTTTCCAATTAGGTTCAAATCAAAACAGGGGGCATGATTATTATTTTAGTGGGGGTTCGAATCAGCAGGGCCAGTTTGGTAGTTCAGGGACAGGTTCAGGTTCAGGGGGTTCAAATAGGCAATATCCTAGTGGGGGGTCAAACAATCAAGGTTCAAACAACCAAGACTTGGGTAGTGGTCTAGATGAGATTAAAGCTATGTTATCCCAAATACTAGTTAAGAATCAAGCAACCGAAAGGACCTTAGAAGCAACCCAAAGGGCCTTAGAGGCCACTCAAAGAACCTTAGAGGATCATGCCATATTCTTGAAGAACAATCACTCCAACTTTTTGGACCTTCAAAGGCAAGTCAGTGATATAAATCGTCAATTGCAAGAAAGGCCTTTCGGTCAGTTTTCAGGTAACTCCCAACCCAACACAACCAATCATCACGTTAAAGCTATATCTACTAGGTCGGGTCTAGAGTTAAGAGAGGTTGGTCCACCACCGGTTCGAGTAGATGAAGTGGAGCCGGTGGATGACGAGATAGAGCTAGAGGCTCCGCCACTAGAAAAGAGTGTTAGGAATCTGGTTAAGATAGTTAGACCGAGTCCTGAGATTGATCATGCTCGTGCTCCTTATCCTGAACGTTTAAAGAACCAAAAATACGCTAAGGAATACGGGTACTTCCTAGACATATTCAAACAACTTAAGATCAATCTGTCGTTAATCGAAGCCCTTAAGCATATGCCGAAGTATGCTAAGTTCTTAAAAGAAATACTTAAAGGGAAAGATAAATTAGAGGAAATTTCGAATGTTTCTTTGAATGTTGAATGCTCTGCCGTTGTCACGAACAAACTACCGGAAAAACTCACTGATCCGGGTATCTTCACGATCCCGTGTTTGTTTGGTGGTGATGTTCAAAACCATGCTTTGGCCGACCTTGGTGCTAGTATTAATTTGATGCCCTATTCATTTTATGAGAAACTAGACCTTGGTGACTTAAATCCCACTCGTATGACGCTATCTTTAGCAGACAAAACGGTTAAGTATCCCCGGGGAATTGTAGAGAATTTGTTAGTGAAAGTTGATAAGTTTGTCTTCCCGGTGGACTTCGTAGTACTAGACATGGAAGCCGATGAAAATGAGCCGTTGATTTTAGGACGTCCATTCTTGAACACATCCAAAGCTCTTATAGACGTCTTCTTAGGCACTATCACACTTCGAGCGGGTGAGGAGTCGGTAGTTTTTAAGGTTACCAAATCGAGAGGGTCGAATGATAGAGTGGAGGCAGTGGTGTCAGTAGTGAAGAGTTGGAAAGATGAGAGAAGTGAGAAAGAGGTGGTAAATGGTCCTAGTCTAAAGGAAGCGATAGGACCCAAGTGTGGGGATCCACCTGATAGGAGAGCTGGAGATCTTGAAAAACGATTGAAGTGTTTAGAATCTAAGCTAGAGACACTGAGCAAACCTCAGTGTGGGGATAGATTTAGGTTTTAAATGTATAAGTTCAAACCGCCCGATGATGAGTGGAGAGGTTGTGAGAGGTATGAGAGAGTTTTGAGAGATTCGGGTAATCATAGGTATGATGGTGCTACAGCCCGTGAGATTTGGTACACAGGTGAGCCGCGTCTATATGATCCTCCGTGAGTATTAGAAAAGTTGATATCCCACTTGTAGAGTTTGTAGATTTTGAGTCTTTATCGTAGTTTAGGTAGATTCGTGTTTTATGTTTTCGTGTTTACTTGTATTTTGAGTCGTTTTTTTAGAGTCGGTACTGCTTTGGTTTTTGCTTGTTTTTGTGTATGCAGGTTTGAATATGTACCACCCGTACTCAATCTCCATTCGGGTGATTTCGAAGCTGTACAACAAATTTCAAGGAATTTTCTAAGCATACCAGTTAGAGTCAAAGCCGATCGCGACCGAAATGCTATACGATCGAGCTGGATTGGACGAGAGATTTGAAGTATACGCATTGTTAATAACCCGCTAAGTCCTTTCCAATTTATGCCCTTCGTCTTTTTATTTCTTATTTATTTTAGTTTTTGAGTCGGTTTCCATCCTACATTGAGGGCAACGTAGAGTTTAAGTGTGGGGATGGGAAACTATCGTTTAGTGTCATTAGTATAGTTAGTCGAGTCATAAAAAGTCGAAAAATACAAAAAAAAATCAAAAATTCAAAAATCCAAAAAAAAAAATTAAAAAAATAGAAAATGTATTTTGAAATAAGAAGTTTGCAAACTAAAAAGCGGAAAATGATAGAAAAGTCGGGTTTTTGTTCGGGTTCAAATAATGATAATATGAGAATAAAATAATTGAGCTTGTGTCTAGTTTGGGATGCGCGGGTAGGCTCGATTCGGTTCTGGGTTCCTTTGATTTAAAATATACTTAATTGTCGGTCTACTAGTGGGTTCTCATCTAGGGAAAGTGGGGAAATTGAAACCGCCAATAATAGTATAAGGGATACCGTTATAAGTTAAGATCATTAGAGTTTCTTGTCATTATCTCGTTGAAAAAGGGAAGTAGCGCATGCCTATGTAATCTTGGTTGGGGATAGCGACTCTACAACCAGAATACATCTAGGATGTGTGAAATTAAAAAAAAAGAGAGCTAGAAACTAAATCAAAGTAGCGCATTTCTATGTAGTCTGGGTTGGGGATAGTGACTCTACAATCGGATTACCGCTAGGGTGTGTGAAATCGGCCTTGCAAAGAAAATAAAAAGTACCGAAGCCTAAGTAATCCGAGTTGGGGATAGCGACTCTACAGCCGGAATGCCTCTGGGTTAGGGAAAACAACGTCTACGCTCGAAAAAAGAAAAAAAAATGAAAAAAAGTGATGAAAAAAAAAAGATTTGATTCTAAACTCTCTTAATCTTGGTATAAGGCGGTTAGGAAATAACCCAGTGGTTGT
>JARYGA010005830.1:0-38997 GCA_030545235.1 Helianthus tuberosus
TACTGTCACACCCCCAAAATCCACCATGCGGAGCGTCACCGCTTGGAGGCGTGAAATGACCAGGATCGAGCCACCAATCATATTGAACATCGTACTTAAGTTAATAAAACCAACCACAATACAATTGGTGACCAAAAGAGAGTAACCGATTTTAAGTTAACAGCGGAAGCATAAGACGTAAGTTCAAAACATAAGTTTCATAGTTCATAAGTTTAAAGACCCAAGACATAAGTTCCATAAGTTTATAAAGTTTAATTATTGAGCACGGGACATAACAGTCCGCATCCCACAACAACCTCCTCCTCCTCGTGCAAGCTCCATAAGCATCTAGCGACCTGTAAGGCATGTAACAACGAGTCAACAACAAAGTTGAGTGAGTTCACGTTTGGTTGTTTAGTTTTACGCTGTTTCTGAAAAACGTGGTTTGACTTTCGTTGGCTTATTTGCCGTGGGGGTTACCCCATAGTTGAAAGTATGTTTAACCAGTTCCTTTTATTACCCAATCCATATCCATAATCAGTGGGGACTTCCCCATGTGAACCACTAGACCGATATCGACAACTGACGAACAATAGTTGTGCCCTACGTCAATGTTCTATCATCATTGACAGTTTGCCATAGTCCATTAGTACACGCCCGTTCGGATGACACGGTGTGAGGTTTGTTAAACCTAATAGCGCTATTAACTAATGACCCGCTCGCCATTGGCCTCTGCGATTAAGTCGATATAAAATGAGGGACTTTATGATAGAGTTTTGTCTAGTAAGTTTTAAGGTTGTTGTCCTACCCAAGGAGGACGAACGTACGTATTCTATCCAAGGAGAATACGCAGGATTAATATTGGCATCCTACCCATGGAGAATGGCCGTACATATCCTACCCAAGGAGGATATGTAGATTTCATTTTAGTTTCTTAACCCATTCCCAACCACCGGGAATCCCATGCCTTGTAGAAAGTGTGAACTCACCTCGGTTGCTCGGTTTGACTCTCAAAAATAGCTAACAGTCAAGGTCGGTCAATCACGTCCTAGTATGATCACCACTTAGTTTATTAGTGACTTCAAATAAGCACAAAGTTCCTACACGCATCTACCACATAACATGCATCACTTTAACGGTTCATGCCCATATAAACTTCGCATCTATTCCTGTTCATAAATAAACATACTACATTTCACATAACACTTTTATTGACATATAACATGTTAGATCATTCTCAGATAACATAGCCGACATTTAGACACGCAAATTACTACTTATGTCGTTTCAGCTTTTACATTCAAAACTGGGCTCTTTTCGGGGATTTTAAAAAATAGTTAACTTGTTCCAAAAATTCTCAAATTTTTACAGAAGGTCTTAAACGATCCAAATATTATTGTGTAAAAATCTCGGGATCCAGTTCATCACCAATATTTTATAAAAAATCATATTCCGGACTGAAGTCAGATTCATCTTCTTCTTACTGCAGTCCACGGAATAATTTATTTAAAATTCCACGTAAGACCGATTTACGAAATTCTAGTGGGAAAATTACAAATACATCAGTGGTCATCTACAGTACAAATTTCATGAGCTAATTGTACACAGAACTCAAGTTATGACTAAAAAAATTTCGCTCATTTACTGCAGTAAAAACTCAGCTTTCGTTGCCCTTACAAAAAGGGTCTTTAAAAATAGTAAACGAAGTCCAAAAATTATGATTCCAGTGCCATTAGAACCGTATTTCATAATACATAAATCTAGAGTTCAGAAAATACATTTTCTGCTTTATTAAGGTCCGGTTACAGCCAACTGAAGTTGGCTGTACTCACTAAACAGCCTCCTGTTTTTCAGATTTTAACATTCTAATGCGAGTTATATTGGTTCCATTAACATGTTCAGCGAATAACAACATTTCTAGTAATCAATATTAACAAGTAAGTCATCAAGTAATCAACAACGAAATCAAAACAACTTCATACTAACATAAATACATCATGTTTCATCTTTATATTAAGCTTTATGTTCATGTTTCTTGTTTAACCTTTTAGTGTTCTTGTGACAATCATCATACTATAACTTTTGATCACATAAACAAGATGAACAAGGGTGTACAAGTAACTTACTACTAGCACAAGGCTAGGGTAGGATCTAGTGATGAAGAGGACGAGAAAAGATGATGAAAAAGCTAGAATAAAGCCCTTCTTGAAGCTCCACAAGATGCAAGTCTCTTGTATCCACCTTCTATACTTGAATGAGACTTGAATAAAGGATGAATATGGTGGTTTAGGGGTGGTGATGGTGGCGGATGGGAGGAGCCGAGAGGAAGAGAGAGATGAGTGAGTATGGGGTGAAGTTGAGTGAATGAATGATCTTGTCATACATATAATCTTCCTTCAAATATTATGTCTAGTATATCAAGCAACCAATCCAATGATATATACACAAAATATATGGGGAAATCTAGTAGGATTTATGAAGTATGGAGAAGATTTTGGGTGGGGTCCATTGGGACCGAAAATCGGTTTGGGGGGGGGGGGGTTAAGGGTAACTTTGCAACTAAATTGTAAAGACTAGTTAGATTTCGAGTATTAAACTTCCATATGTTAGTTAGTTGCTTTTTAGTGGGTGTTAGGGTGTTTGGGGATCACGCCTAGTAAAAAATAAATACAACAATGTATTTGACAAATATTTGGTGTCCCGGGTAATGTCTGGTTGTTCGGTTTGATACCGGTTTGTTAAAGTGTTTAATTATTTCGTAGAGTACCTATTATATATATTTTTGTAACACTTTTAATTCCTAACACATAGGTGAATATTCAGGACCATTTAGTCAATTTTCTGCACAATATAATATTATCCAACCGATTTTCGGTCCCAATGGACCCCACCCAAAATCTTCTCCCTACTTCATAAATCCTACTAGATTTCCCCATATATTTTGTGTAGATATCATTGGATTGGTTGCTTGATATACTAGACATAATATTTGAAGGAAGATTATAAGTATGACAAGATCATTCATTCACTCAACTTCACCCCATACTCACTCATCTCTCTCTTCCTCTCGGCTCCTCCCATCCGCCACCATCACCACCCCTAAACCACCATCTTCATCCTTTATTCAAGTCTCATTCAAGTGTAGAAGGTGGATACAAGAGACTTGCATCTTGTGGAGCTTCAAGAAGGGCTTTATTCTAGCTTTTTCTCGTCCTCTTCGTCACTAGATCCTACCCTAGCCTTGTGCTAGTAGTAAGTTACTTGTACACCCTTGTTCATCTTATTTTTATGATCAAAAGTTGTAGTATGATGATTGTCACAAGAACTCTAATAGGTTAAACAAGAAACATGAACATAAAGCTTAATATAAAGATGAAACATGATGTATTTATGTTAGTATGAAGTTGTTTTGATTTCGTTGTTGATTACTTGATGACTTACTTGTTAATATTGATTACTAGAAATGTTGTTATTCGCTGAACATGTTAACGGAACCAATATAACTCGCATTAGAATGTTAAAAGCTGAAAAACAGGAGGCTGTTTAGTGATTACAGCCAACTTCAGTTGGCTGTAACCGGACCTTAATAAAGCAGAAATTGTATTTTCTGAAGTCTAGATTTATGTATTATGAAATACGGTTCTAATGGCACTGGAATCATAATTTTTGGACTTCGTTTACTATTTTTAAAGACCCTTTTTGTAACAGCAACTAAAGCTGAGTTTTTACTGCAGTAAATGGGTGAAATATTTTTAGTCATAACTTGAGTTCTGTGTACAATTAGCTCATGAAATTTGTACTGTAGATGACCACTGATGTATTTGTAATTCTCCCACTAGAATTTCGTAAATCGGACTTACGTGAAATTTTAAATAAATTATTCCGTGGACTGCAGTCAGAAGAAGATGAATCTGACTTCAGTCCGGAAAATGATTTTTTATAAAATATTGGTGATGAACTGGATCCTGAGATTTTTACACGATAACATTTGGATCGTTTAAGACCTTCTGTAAAAAGTTGAGAATTTTTGGAATAAGTTAACTATTTTATTAAAATCCCCGAAAAGAGCCCAGTTTCGAATGTAAAAGCTGAAACGACATAAGTAGTAATTTGCGTGTCTAAATGTCGGGTATGTTATCTGAGAATGATCTAACATGTTATATGTCAATAAAAGTGTTATGTGAAATGTAGTATGTTTATTTATGAACGGGAATAGATGGGAAGTTTATATGGGCATGAACCGTTAAAGTGATGCATGTTATGTGGTGGATGCGTGTAGGAACTTCGTGCTTATTTGAAGTCACTAATAAACTAAGTGGTAATCATACTAGGACGTGATTGACCGACCTTGACTGTTAGCTATTTTTGAGAGTCAAACCGAGCAACCGAGGTGAGTTCACACTTTCTACAAGGCATGGGATTCCCGGTGGTTGGGAATGGGTTAAGAAACTAAAATGAAATCTACATATCCTCCTTGGGTAGGATATGTACGGCCATCCTCCATGGGTATGATGCCAATATTAATCCTGCGTATTCTCCTTGGGTAGAATACGTACGTTCGTCCTCCTTGGGTTGGACAACAACCTTAAAACTTACTAGACAAAACTCTATCATAAAGTCCCTCATTTTATATCGACTTAATCGCCGAGGCCAATGGCGAGCGGGTCATTAGTTAATAGCGCTATTAGGTTTAACAAACCTCACACCGTGTCGTCCGAACGGGCGTGTACTAATGGACTATGGAAAACTGTCAACGATGATAGAACATTGACGTAGGGCACAACTATTGTTCGTCAGTTGTCGATATCGGTCTAGTGGTTCACATGGGGAAGTCCCCACTGATTATGGATATGGATTGGGTAATAAAAGGAACTGGTTAAACATACTTTCAACTATGGGGTAACCCCCACGGCAAATAAGCCAACGAAAGTCAAACCACGTTTTTCAGAAACAACTTAAAACTAAACAACCAAACGTGAACTCACTCAACTTTGTTGTTGACTCGTTGTTACATGCCTTACAGGTCGCTAGATGCTTATGGAGCTTGCACGAGGAGGAGGAGGTCGTTGTGGGATGCGGATTGTTATGTCCCGTGCTCAATAATTAAACTTTATAAACTTATGGAACTTATGTCTTGGGTCTTTAAACTTATGAACTATGAAACTTATGTTTTGAACTTACGTCTTATGCTTCTGCTGTTAACTTAAAATCGGTTACTCTCTTTTGGTCACCAATTGTATTGTGGTTGGTTTTATTAACTTAAGTACGATGTTCAATATGATTGGTGGCTCGATCCTGGTCATGTCACGCCTCCAAGCGGTGACGCTCCGCATGGTGGATTTTGGGGGTGTGACAGATTGGTATCAGAGTCATTGGTTATAGTGAACTTGGTTTTAAAAAGGGAAAAGCTTTCTGATAAAACCAAACTATAACCCGTACGGTGCTCAACGATCCACAACGACGCTTCGCTCCACGTGCAAGACTCAACACCATAGGTGAAATGGTTCATGCTTACATTGCCTGTCTATTAGTTTACATAGTACATTGCATGCTTAGTTAATATAACAATTGATAATTGAAACCCTATGTGTTTACTTTCTTCTGTCATCCCACACTTACGCACTTTCACCACACGTTTCTCACTTATGATCGCTTCATTGTGAAGATCATGAACGGACGCGGAGGACGTGGTGGTATCAACCTGACACAAGCCCAACTAACGGCTCTAATCAATGAACGAGTGGCTGAGGCACTCGCAACTGTCCCTGCAGGAGGTATAACCTGCTATTTCGACCCATCCTAGGATGTTTAGATCCTACTCTCGCGAACCAACTCTTGTGCTTAACCTTGTCTTTTATTCTCGCGCAATAGGTCAACATGCTCAACCTCCAGTATGTACGTTCAAAACATTCATGGATTGCCGACCTAGTACTTTCAGCAGCATAGAAGGAGCTGTAGGTCTCCTCCACTGGTTTGAGAAGCTTGAGTCTGTTTTTGAGATGTGTGAATTCCCTGAAGATCGTAGGGTGAAATATGCTACTGGAACACTCGAAGGTGCTGCGTTAACCTGGTGGAAAGCACAGGTTCAACTGCTAGGGCTGGCGGTTGCTAATGCCACCCCATGGAACGGTTTCAAAGAACTGGTCAAAGAAGAGTACTGTAGTCGTGACGGCATCCACAAGCTAGAGGTGGAATTTTACAATTTGAAGATGACGGGATCTGAAATCGAGGCATACACAAAGAGGTCGAATGAATTAGCTATCCTGTGTCCCACTATGGTGGATCCACCTATCAAGCGTATCGAGCTGTACCTTAAGGGATTGGTGCTAGAAATCCAAAGCCACGTGACCTTAGCTAATCTTGGCACCATTCAGCAAATCATCAAGTTGGCTCATCGTCTCACTGATCAGGAAGTTGAGCAGAACAAGCTGCCCAAGCGTATTAGCGCTACTATTACTGATACTCCAAGTGATAACAAGCGCAAATGGGATGGAAATTCGGGCAAGAGTTCCACTTCAGTTCATTCACAGCAGTGAAAGACTGATAACTATTAGAGTCCTGGTCAGCAGTCTTCTGGTAATCAAGGACAGGGTGGATACCGAGGGAACCACCCCAAGTGCAACCGGTGCAAAAAGCATCATAGCGGGCAGTGTAACAAAGGTCGTTGCCTGAGGTGTAACAAGTTTGGTCATGAAGCAAAGGATTGCAGGAGCGCACGACCAGCAAATCAGAATCGCCAACAACAACAACAAGCTCCACAGAACCACCAGCAACAACAACAGGGCAATAAAGGATGCTTTCAGTGTGGCGCTGAAGGCCACTTTAAGAGGAACTGTCCTCAGCTGAATCAGAATCAGAACAACAACAACCAGGGAAACGGGAACAACAATGGAGGCAATAATGGAGGCAACAACGGGGGTAACAATAACGGAAATGGTGCCAGGGGACGTGCCTTCGTGATTGGTCAGGGTGATGCAAGGAACGATCCCAACATTGTGATGGGTAAGTTTCTTCTGGATGATTTCTTTGTTACTTTTTTATTTGATTCGGGTGCCGATACTAGATACGTGTCCTTAAAAGTTAGTCAAATGCTTAAGCGCACTCCAACACTTTTAACCACCAAACACACGGTAGAACTAGAAAATGGTAAAAGTCTTGAAGCCACACACATAGTTAAGGGTTGTAACCTCGTCTTAGCTGGTCAGACCTTCTCTATCGATCTTATTCCTATCGTTCTGGGTAGTTTTGACGTTGTTATTGGGATGGATTGGTTATCTCATCAGCAAGCGGAAATTCTTTGCAACGAGAAGATTGTTCGCATCCTTCGTTCTAGTAAAGGACCTCTCATGATTCATGGCGACAAGAGTGGTGCTGTCGTAGGCATTATCTCTTTCCTTAAGGCCCAGAAGTGTTTGCGAAAGGGCCACACTGCCATTCTAGCACTCGTTACTGACACATCAACGGAAGAGAAGAGAATTGAAGACATTCCTATTGTGCGCGATTTTCCTGAGGTATTTCCTGAGGAATTACCTGGTCTTCCGCCTCATCGACAAGTCGAGTTTCAAATTGAGCTAGCTCCTGGAGCAGCACCAATAGCTCGTGCACCTTATCGACTAGCTCCGTCAGAACTGGAAGAGCTGTCCACGCAACTACAAGAACTCTTGGAAAAGGGTTTCATACGTCCTAGCTCTTCGCCTTGGGGAGCTCCAGTGCTATTCGTAAAGAAGAAAGCCGGTACCTTCAGAATGTGTATTGACTATCGCGAACTTAACAAGGTGACCGTGAAGAATCGTTATCCTCTTCCACGCATTGATGACCTATTCGACCAGTTGCAAAGGTCGAGTTTCTATTCCAAGATTGACCTGAGGTCAGGTTACCATCAACTGAGTATCCGAGATGAGGACGTCTCCAAAACATCATTTAGAACTCTTTATGGGCATTACGAGTTTCTGGTTATGCCTTTCGGGTTGACGAATGCACCAGCGGTTTTCATGGATCTCATGAACCGAGTATGCAAACCTTACCTGGATAAGTTCGTTATTGTTTTCATCGACGACATCCTGATCTATTCTAAGAGTCAGGAGGAACACGAGCAGCATCTACGACTTATGCTGGAACTTCTTCGAGCAGAGCAACTGTATGCTAAATTTTTGAAATGTGACTTCTGGCTTCGCGAAGTCCACTTTCTAGGCCACGTAGTAAACAAGGATGGGATTCATGTTGATCCATCCAAGGTTGACTCGATCAAGAACTGGCCTGCGCCCCGTACACCAACAGAAATCCGTCAATTCTTGGGTTTGGCAGGCTACTACAGGAGATTCATAAAGGATTTCTCTAAGATTGCGCAACCTCTCACTTCATTGACTTAGTAGGGTGTCACCTATCGTTGGGGTGATGCACAGGAGTCCGCATTCCAGCACTTAAAAGATAGACTTTGTAGCGCACCTATCCTCTCATTGCCTGAAGGCATAGATGATTTTGTGGTTTATTGCTACGCTTCCATCCAAGGACTTGGTTGCGTGTTGATGCAACGTGACAAGGTCATTGCCTACGCATCGCGCCAACTTAAAGTTCACGAAAGAAACTACACTACGCATGACTTGGAGCTGGGAGCAGTTGTTTTCGCACATAAGATATGGAGACATTACCTGTACGGTACCAAGTGCACCATTTACACCGATCACAGGAGTCTCGAGCATATCTTCAAGCAAAAGGAGGTAAACATGCGACAACGTTGATGGATCAAGCTCTTGAATGATTACGAATGTGCAATCAAGTACCGTCCGGGCAAAGCCAATGTTGTGGCCGACGCCCTCAGTCGAAAGGATACTATACCTAAACGTGTACGTGCGTTACAACTTACCATCCAATCTAGTCTTCCTGCTCCGATACGAGATGCTCAGGTTGAAGCGTTGAAAGCAGAAAACATCAGGGCTGAGTCCCTACGAGGATCAAGGAAACGATTACTACAAAAGGAAGACGGTGCCTACTATGTAACAAGGCGCATCTGGGTGCCCCTTTACGGAAACTTACACGAACTTGTGATGGATGAAGCACATAAGTCTCGTTATTCAATACATCCTGGTTCGGATAAGATGTACCACGACCTAAAGACTACAAACTGGTGGCCTAGCATGAAAGCCCACATAGCAACCTACGTTAGCAAATGCTTGACTTGTGCGAGAGTCAAGACCGAATATCAGAAACCATCAGGCCTACTTCAACAACCAGAGATCCCGACATGGAAATGAGAGCAAATTTCCATGGATTTCGATACTGGCCTTCCTAGATCTCAACGCGGAAATGACACCATTTGGGTGATCGTGGATCGACTGACCAAGTCTGCACATTTTCTGGCTATCAAGGAAATGGATAAGTTTTCTACTCTAGCAGACATCTACCTAAAGGAAGTAGTATCAAGGTACGGAGTGCCAACCTCCATCATTTCTGACCGTGACTCACGTTTTACATCCGAGTTATAGCAAGCTATGCACAAATCCTTTGGTTCTCGATTAGACATGAGCACGGCATATCATCCTCAGACGGATGGGCAATCTGAACGCACCCTCCAAACCCTAGAAGACATGCTTAGGGCAAGTGTAATCGACTTTGGTAATGGCTGGGAAAAACACCTCCCGTTAGTGGAGTTTTCTTATAACAACAACTACCACACCAACATCCAGGCCGCTCCGTTCGAGGCATAGTATGGACGGAAGTGCCGATCACCTCTTTGTTGGGCAGAGGTTGGCGACAGTCAAATCACAGGCCCAGAACTTGTAGTGGATACAACCGAAAGGATTGCTCAGATACGACAGCGAATGGCGGCAGCTCGTGACCGTCAGAAAAGCTACGCTGATAAGCGCAGGAAACCACTCGAGTTCTAGGTTGGGGATCGAGTGCTACTCAAAGTCTCACCTTGGAAAGGTGTAGTTTGTTTTGGCAAACGAGGAAAAATCAACCCGCGATACGTTGGACCCTTTGAAATCATTGAGAAAATTGGCAAGGTGGCCTACAGGTTGAATCTACCTGAAGAACTCAGCGGAGTTCACAATGTTTTCCACGTGTCGAATCTGAAGAAGTGCATGTCAGATGAGACCCTCATAGTTCCCTTAAAGGAACTCATAATCGACAACCAGCTGCGATTCGTCGAGGAACCAGTATAGATTACTGATCGAGATGTTAAGGTTCTCAAGCGTACTAGGATACCTCTCGTCCGAGTTCGTTGGGATTCCCGTCGTGGACCAGAGTATACCTGGGAACGAGAAGACCAAATGAAACTCAAGTACCCCCAGCTGTTTAAGAAAAGCGCAACCACTACTGAGACTGAAGCTACTGCAGAATTTCGGGATGAAATTCCAAACCAACAGGGGGATGATGTGACACACCAGGAAAAGCCAGTAAACACCGCAACTTAACTAGCTTCCTCAGTAACCACGCACTAAATTTCGGGACGAAATTTTCTTAACAGGGGGAGAATGTGACAACCCTCGTAATTACATGTAGCCGTACGATTGATTAATATTATATTGTACTTAATGATTGTGAAGAAACTTGACTAAATGGTCCTGAATATTCACATATATGTTAGGAATTAAAAGTGTTACAAAAATATATATAATAGGCATTCTACGGAATAATTAAACACTTTAACAAACCGGTATCAAACCGAACAACCAGACATTACCCGGGACACCAAATATTTGTCAAATACATTGTTGTATTTATTTTTTACTAGGCGTGATCCCCGAACACCCTAACACCCACTAAAAAGCAACTAACTAACATATGGAAGTTTAATACCTGAAATCTAGCTAGTCTTTACAATTTAGTTGCAAAGTTACCCTTAACCCCCCCCCCCCCCACAACCGATTTTCGGTCCCAAAGGACCCCACCCAAAATCTTCTCCATACTTCATAAATCCTACTAGATTTCCCCATATATTTTGTGTAGATATCATTGGATTGGTTGCTTGATATACTAGACATAATATTTGAAGGAAGATTATATGTATGACAAGATCATTCATTCACTCAACTTCACCCCATACTCACTCATCTCTCTCTTCCTCTCGGCCCCTCCCATCCGCCACCATCTTCATCCTTTATTCAAGTCTCATTCAAGTGTAGAAGGTGGATACAAGAGACTTGCATCTTGTGGAGCTTCAAGAAGGGCTTTATTCTAGCTTTTTCATCATCTTTTCTCGTCCTCTTCATCACTAGATCATACCCTAGCCTTGTGCTAGTAGTAAGTTACTTGTACACCCTTGTTCATCTTGTTTTTGTGATCAAAAGTTGTAGTATGATGATTGTCACAAGAACACTAAAAGGTTAAACAAGAAACATGAACATAAAGCTTAATATAAAGATGAAACATGATGTATTTATGTTAGTATGAAGTTGTTTTGATTTCGTTGTTGATTACATGATGACTTACTTGTTAATATTGATTACTAGAAATGTTGTTATTCGCTGAACATGTTAACGGAACCAATATAACTCGCATTAGAATGTTAAAAGCTGAAAAACATGAGGCTGTTTAGTGATTACAGCCAACTTCTGTGGGCTGTAACCGGACCTTAATAAAGCAGAAAATGTATTTTCTGAAGTCTAGATTTATGTATTATGAAATACGGTTCTAATGGCACTGGAATCATAATTTTTGGACCTCGTTTACTATTTTTAAAGACCCTTTTTGTAACAGCAACTAAAGCTGAGTTTTTACTGCAGTAAATGGGCAAAATGTTTTTAGTCATAACTTGAGTTCTGTGTACAATTAGCTCATGAAATTTGTACTGTAGATGACCACTGATGTATTTGTAATTCTCCCACTGGAATTTCGTAAATCGGACTTACATGGAATTTTAAATAAATTATTCCATGGGCAGCAGTCAGAAGAAGATGAATCTGACTTCAGTCCGGAAAATGATTTTTTTATAAAATATTGGTGATGAACTGGATCCCGAGATTTTTACAAAATAGTATTTGGATCGTTTAAGACCTTCTGTTAAAAGTTGAGAATTTTTGGAACAAGTTAACTATTTTATTAAAATCCCCGAAAATAGCCCAGTTTAGAATGTAAAAGCTGAAACGACATAAGTAGTAATTTGCGTGTCTAAATGTCGGGTATGTTATCTGAGAATGATCTAACATGTTATATGTCAATAAAAGTGTTATGTGCAATGTGGTATGTTTATTTATGAACGGGAATAGATGGGAAGTTTATATGGGCATGAACCGTTAAAGTGATGCATGTTATGTGGTAGATGCGTGTAGGAACTTCGTGCTTATTTGAAGTCACTAATAAAGTAAGTGGTAATCATACTAGGACGTGATTGACCGACCTTGACTGTTAGCTATTTTTGAGAGTCAAACCGAGCAACCGAGGTGAGTTCACACTTTCTACAAGGCATGGGATTCCCGGTGGTTGGGAATGGGTTAAGAAACTAAAATGAAATCTACATATCCTCCTTGGGTAGGATATGTACGGCTATCCTCCATGGGTAGGATGCTAATATTATTCCTGCGTATTCTCCTTGGTTAGAATACGTACGTTCGTCCTCCTTGGGTAGGACAACAACCTTAAAACTTACTAGACAAAACTCTATCATAAAGTCCCTCATTTTATATCGACTTAATCACAGAGGCCAATGGCGAGCGGGTCATTAGTTAATAGCGCTATTAGGTTTAACAAACCTCACACCGTGTCGTCCGAACGGGCGTGTACTAATGGACTATGGAAAACTGTCAATGATGATAGAACATTGACGTAGGGCACAACTATTGTTCGTCAGTTGTCGATATCGGTCTAGTGGTTCACATGGGGAAGTCCCCACTGATTATGGATATGGATTGGGTAATAAAAGGAACTGGTTAAACATACTTTCAACTATGGGGTAACCCCCACGGCAAATAAGCCAACGAAAGTCAAAGCACGTTTTTCAGAAACAACTTAAAACTAAACAACCAAATGTGAACTCACTCAACTTTGTTGTTGACTCGTTGTTACATGCCTTACAGGTCGCTAGATGCTTATGGAACTTGCACGGGGAGGAGGAGGTCGTTGTGGGATGCGGACTGTTATGTCCCGTGCTCAATAATTAAACTTTATAAACTTATGGAACTTATGTCTTGGGTCTTGAAACTTATGAACTATGAAACTTATGTTTTGAACTTACGTCTTATGCTTCCGCTGTTAACTTAAAATCGGTTACTCTTTTTTGGTCACCAATTGTATTGTGGTTGGTTTTATTAACTTAAGTACGATGTTCAATATGATTGGTGGCTCGATCCTGGTCATGTCACGCCTCCAAGCGGTGACGCTCCGCATGGTGGATTTTGGGGGTGTGACAGATACGCCGCTGATACTTTCTATATATAAGTGCTAATATTGTATTACATGTCGTAGCATTATCCTAATAACTTGGACAAATGGTTTTGAACGATGTGACCTAACGATTTTCACTTAAAGATATAAACCATTTGAAGTTTTCTTTTAAATCGATTTACTAGTCGGTTTTACAAAAAGAAATGTTTTGGTCAAGATTCATGGCTACAAGGTTTTCACAAACTTAAACCAACGAGTTTTAGTTGGTTAATTGTATTAAAATATCAAACACTTTTGATTCAAGGTTCATACTCGTCGACTCTCAAAGTCGGACGAGGTAATGCAAATTTGTATACAAAGCCATGAATTTGACACTCACAAAACATATGTACTCGCCAGCTTTTATGTTGACTCTCTTTTCAGATATGTTTCAGGAGCCAATATTTGGTGATTTGAATGCATGACTCACGTAGGATGGACGCGGGCTTTAGTGAATTTAAAACATGAAAGACAATTTTTGTGTTTCTTTGTTTTCAATTCCAAGACAATGTAACTGTTGGGAAACTTTATTTGTAAGTATTGAAGAAAATCATATTTAACTGGATCTATGAAGAAGACAACAGTCCTAAAGATCACAACAAGAAGAAGAAGATCGGATAGGACAACTGTAATGAACAGCATCTACTTCAAAGAATCACAAGTTGATCAAGAGTTGAATTGGATTATCAGAGAAGGTCATTTCTGATGGATCTGATGATATTTCTGATGAAATATCATCAGTTTCTGACGATCCTGATCATCAGGTTTTCTGATGATTTGTTCACCAGAATTTCTGATGAAGTGGTTTATCAGAAATTCTGATGAATACCCCACTTGTCTGAAATCAGCTCTATCCTGCCGCAATAACCGAAGCAACTTGACATTATTGAATATCATGATTACAAAGGCAACTTGACTATTGGATTCAATGAATATGTCAAATGGCTACTTTTTGCAGGACTTATTGCATGAATAAACAATTGTTTATTCATGTACCCAGGCTTCTATAAATAGAAGGCTAACCAAGCAGAAGACAATGAGTTTGAAGCTTAGCATTCACACATACCACAAAACTCCATTGCCCTCTCACCCACAAAATTCAAGATTCATTTGTATTAGATAATAATCTTACAATCACCTTGTAAACCATTTTGTTTCAAAGTGATATAAACTTGATAATTCTGTAGGTCTTGTTTCTGAAAGTCTGATTTCCATTTCCGCACATCTTTTTCACATCTACTGAAATCACTTACCATATTACGTGAAAAGAAGTTGTTAAGGCCAAACTGGGTCGAACAATTGGTATCAGAGCAGATTGAATAAACTATTTTCAAACGATCAATCGCTCATCTTCTTTTCTCTAAATATGGCCAGCTTTCAATCCTGGAATAATGCTTTTAATATTGGTTCTATGTCTAAACCTCCGACTCTGGTCAGAGAGGAATACCCCCAATGGAAAATCAGGATGGTTAATTTCCTCAATGGTCATGACCGAGCTCTGTTTCAATCCATTAAAAGGGGTCCACATATACCAATGACTGAAATACCAGCTATTCCAGCAACTGACCAATCACCAGCAATCCCTGCCTCCCGTGCTCCCAAAAGTGAAGTAAACTGGAGTGCGGAAGACAAGGAACTGGTGGCTGGGGATGAAAGGGCAAAGTCACTTTTAATAATGGCCATCCCCAATGACATATTTTCACAAGTTGATGCATGTGCATCAGCCAAGGAAATATGGGATCAGTTGGAAAATCTTTGTGAAGGAGGAGAAAGGATGAGAAGAAACAAGAGAACAAACAATGTCTCATCATATGAGAGGTTTAAAAGTTTACCAAAGAAAGATTAAATGATACATATCAAAGATTTACAAAAATTTTAAACGAGCTAAAGAAATTTGGTATAACAAAATCAAATGATGAAAGAAACATAAAATTTCTTGATGATCTTCCTAGAGAATGGAGAAGTCTAACAATGACCTTGTCCCCAACCTTAGAACTAGGAAATATGAGTCTTCATGACTTATATAGCATCTTGATCCCCAGAGAGGAAGAAATATTTGAAGAAACCATTCAAAGAGGGGGATCTTTAGCTCTTATCTCAAACTCACAAAGAACAACACCTGTCAATGATCCACAACCATCAAAGAACCAAAATCTTGAAATTTCTGATACAACATCAGATTTTTCAGCTTTTGCTGAAGCAATAGCACTGCTCACCAAAACATTTGAGCAGAGGTTGAGGGGAGGAAGCCAGAGATACCAGAGAAGTGACAGAGGGAGGATGGATGGAAGATCTAAAGTGGAAGTTAGATCTAACGATAAAGGGAAGGCTGAAATTGTGTGTTACAAGTGCAAGCAGAGAGGTCACTATGCATCAGAATGCAAGACCAATAAGCTTAAAGATGTTGCTTATTATAAGAAAAAGTTAGAAGAAGCAAATAAGCAGCAACAAGTCAGCTTAATTGCAGGGACAGATACATGGTTATCTGATGATTCTTCTGATGATGAAGAAGAAGAATTGGCAAATTTCTACCTCATGGCACTTTCTTAAGGCCAACCAGAAACTTCAGAACAAAAGGTAAATTTAGACAATCTTGATATTGAACACAAGCTAAACAAGCTCATGTCAGATTTTCTAAATATGCAAGAAAAACATCAATCAGATATTAGAAAATCTGATAAGTTGCAAAGGACCATGAATAAAATCATTCTTGAAAACCAATTACTTATAGAAGAAAGTTTAGATCAAAGAGCTAAAATTGAGTTCTATGAAAATGAAAGAAAAGATCATTACAAGAAAATCAATGATAAAGAAATCAATGTAAGAGGTTTTCAACAAGCCAAAGAATTCATAAATTTCATTGAGTCGACACCAAAGAACAAAGGAGAGGGTTTAGGATATATAAAATCAAGAGGAAGTAAACCCACTGTCTTTGTAAAAGCAACTCATCAGATTTCTGATAAATTTTCATCAGAATCTGATTCTGAATCTTGCAAGTCAACTTGTTCTGAATACTCTTTTGAAAAACCAAACTTCAAAGCAAACATAAGTGAATGCAGTCAAGAATCTTTAAAGACTCCAGAAGCAGATCACTCATCTTTTCAAAATTATCCACTCATTCCATCACAAGAAAGAATATTAGAAAATTCTGATAAATCTTGTATGTGTGTTGACATACTGAAGCTTGTTTAACACCATCTTCAAAAGAAAAATGTAAAATCTGTTTATGGCTCAGCATATAACAGAATTTCTGATGAAAAACCAACAAAAGAAAATAATCTGTTTAAAATCTCATCAGAAAGAGTACCCAAGCAAGCCAGGGTACCAAAAACCCTCTAATCATTCCATTTCAGGACCATCATGTGCAGCAGATCTGGTACTGCGATTCAGGAAGCTCCAAGCACATGACTGGGGACAGGAGCTTACTCAGCAACTTTGTTCGAAAGCTGGGTAGTGTGGTAAATTTTGGAAATGGAGTAAAAGGGAGGATCATGGGATATGGATACATAAGGTATGGATGTTTGACCATAGAGAAAGTAGCCTATGTTGAAGGCTTAAAGTACAATTTGCTAAGTTGTGGTCAATTCTGTGACAAAGGTTTTCAGGTAACCTTTTTGCCAGAAAAATGCTTGTTAATAGGTATAGATGATAATAAAATCTATTTAAGTGGAAAAAGAATAAGAAAATCAATTTACTATTTCGATTTCAAAGAAGAAAGTGAACATCCAATATTATGTATATTTTCAAAAATCAACAAGGGTAGTAGTTGGTTATGGCACAAAAGGCTAGCTCACTTAAATTTCAAAAACCTAAGCAAACTAGCAAGCAAAGGTCTGGTAAAAGGATTACCTTTAATATCCTCAAAGAAGGATAAAATTTGTGAAGCATGTGAGATGGGAAAATCCAAAAGAAGCTCACATAAATCAATTTCTGAGTCTTCTATTTAACAAAATTTGGAACTTTTACACATGGATTTGTGTGGATCCATAAGTACAGAAAGTTTTTCTGGAAAGAAATACATACTAGTAATAGTAGATGACTTTTCCACGTACACATGAGTAGAATTTTTTAGAAAGAAAAGTGAAACTCCTGATCTGATCATTAATTTTATCAAGAAAATTGAAAATCTGTTAAAACTAACAGTCAGAAGGATCAGATCAGACAATGGAACAGAGTTTAAGAATTCAAAAATTGAGAGCTTTCTTGTAAGTAAAGGAATCTCTCATGATTTTTCTGCTCCCAGAACACCTCAACAGAATGGGGTGGTTGAAAGAAAAAATAGGACCTTGGTAGAAGCTGCCAGAACTATGCTTGCTTATGCTAAGATGCCCACTCATTTTTGGGCAGAAGCTATAGCAAACGCATGTTTTACCCAAAACAGAACCATGATCAACAAAAGGCACAACAAAACACCTTACAACGTTATCAATGGAAGAATTCCAAGTGTAAATTTTTTGCATACATTTGGTTGTAGATGTTTTGTTTTCAATGATTTTGAAAGCCTTCAAAATTTTGACAGAAAAGTAGAAAAATGTATTTTTCTTGGTTATTCTTTGTCCTCAAAAGCATATAGAATTTTTATTCTCAACACAAGGACAATCAGAGAAAGTCTGTATGTTTCATTTGATGACTCATCAGAAACCTGATGAATACATGAAAGAAATAAATGTTTCTGACAAACAAGAAAATTATGAACATCTCTTTGAAATGATAACTGAAGATTTCTTAGAACATGGCAACTCTTTCAAAAACAAATCAATAGATTCTTCATGTACTAACCCTGCAGAACAAATATGTAGTACATCAGAAACTCAAAATTCTGATACTTTACACACAAATGAGGCACCTGTTCAGGGGGAAACTTCAAATCCATCAGAACCACAACTTTTCACAACAAGTTAAGATGGATCAAAGGACATGTTCATTCTGACATTATTGGCAACCTTGCAGATGGTGTGAGAACAAGATCTACAACTGCACATGAGTGTGCATTTGCTGGGTTCTTAAGCAAGGTAGAACCCAAATCTGTCAAAGAAGCTCTAAGTGACCCAGGCTGGATTCAAGCTATGCAAGAAGAGCTTGATCAGTTTGAAAGGAGCAAGGTATGGGATCTGGTACCCAAGCCAAAAGACAAATCTGTCATAGGCTCAAAATGGGTATTCAGGAATAAATCTGATGAAAATGGCATAATCACCAAGAACAAAGCAAGGTTAGTGGTCAAAGGTTACTGTCAATAAGAAGCTATTGATTATGATCAAACTTTTGCACCAGTAGCTAGATTAGAAGCTGTAAGAATTTTTCTTGCTTATGCTGCATCCAAAGATTTCAAAGTCTATCAAATGGATGTAAAATCAGCTTTCCTGAATGGTAAAATTGAAGAAGAAGTTTATGTGAAGCAACCAGAAGGCTTTGTTGATCCAAAATTTCAAAATCATGTTTACAGATTAAACAAAGCCTTATATGGTTTGAAGCAAGCTCCTAAAGCCTGATATGAAACACTATTAAACTTCTTACTCAACTCTGGGTTTACTAAAGGTACTATTGACATAACACTTTTTCTCAAAACACACAAAGGTCATACTTTGTTGGTCCAGATATATGTTGATGACATTATATTTGGATCAACAAATAAAAAATACTGTAAAAAGTTTCAAAAATTAATGACCAGCCACTTTGAAATGAGTATGATGGGTGAGTTAACCTTTTTCTTGGGTTTACAAGTAAAACAAAGAATTGATGGAATATTTTTTAGTCAATCAAAATATGTGAAAATAATTCTACAAAAATACTCACTCGAAAACTACTCTGTTTCAAAAACTCCCGTGGCAACAGGGAACAAGTTGGATTCTGATAAAGATGGAATAAGTGTAGATATTAAAACCTATAGAGGGATGATAGGATCATTGCTATATTTAACTGCAAGCAGACCAGATATTATGTTTGCAACATGCTTTCTGGCTAGATATCAATGTGATCCTAAAGAATCCCATCTAAAAGCTGTAAAATGGGTTTTCAAATATCTAAAAGGCACATCAGAACTTGGTCTCTGGTATCCTAAGGATACAAACCTTGAATTAATTGCATATACAGATGTAGATTATGCAGGGTGCAAAATTGACAGAAAAAGCACATCTGGTGCTGTTGGATCTGAGTTTGTTTCTGATTGTATTTTACGTTTGAGATTAAGATGGAAATGAAAGAGTTGTGCAGCGGAATTAATATGAAAACAAACTTTGCATACAATCAAACGAGAGTGTTGCTTTGATCAAGACATTTTCAACAAGGAACCGAATGATTGAATTAACTTTCAACAACGATTACAAGTAATGCTTGAATACAAACTCCCCCTCAGCCAGAGCTCAGCGTTTGTTCGTGCAAAGAAGACGGTATTGCAAGAGCTAATAGAACAGTACAAAGTACTGAACTATTTATAGGCACTAGCAAACCACTGAGCATCTTAACTGACGTCACCATGAAAGTGACATCTAACCTCCTAACAAACTCTAACCTCTGATCTATACAAATACTGATGTACTAACTACTGCTATTACAATTCATTACATAAAAGACACTTAAACAGCTGTTGCATCCTTCCACTGCTGTGAACCCAGCAGTGCTTGTCCGGATCAGCAGTACTAGACTCAAGGCAGTAGATTGAATCAGCAGAGCTTTGGTCTTCCATCAGTCTTTGACATTGGGCAGTAGATGCAAGGCAGCAGTTGTAGGTCAGCACTTAGTAAGATCAACAGATAGGAGGTCAGCAGATATGAAACCACTTTCAAGGGGAGAGATTTGTATGTAAACATCTGCTTATTCTGGATCCACTGCTCTAATCCAGTTTTGGCTTTAATTATCTGTTCCTCTGATAGGGTTCAATCCCAACAATCTCCCCCTGGAACAGATAATGCCAAAACTCTTCATTATTGTGGAAATCTTTATTGCCTCATCAACAGTTCCCTTATCTGGCCTTTAAATTGTAATTCAAAGTCTAGGGCATCTGTATCTTCATCATCCCTGCTAAGTGGAAGATCAAGGAGATCCTGCAAATCTTCAAGACTCAGGCCAAGAGCTTGTTCCCTTGATATTTTCTCCACTTCTCCACCAGACCTGAGCAAAGTCAATACGCAGGTCTGTTTGTCAGTTTCCCACTTTTGTATTTTTGAGCCTGGTGGGTTTCTTGGGAGATGTTTATTTGCAGAAGTATTTGGTGAGGCTCGCCTATTCATAACTGGCTGAGCAGCACTTGCAGATTGTTCCAATTCAAGATCTTCTTTTATCATTACTTTCGTGCCTGCTTTTACAATAGCATCTCCAGCTAATAGATCTTGAATTGTTTCAATACTCAACTGGTTTTTGCTCCTTCTTTTGTAGATGGCAGCACCAGCTGGAGCAGTGGTTCTTTTAGCTTGCAGCTTTGGTGGTCTTTTTGAGACCTCTGCTTTGGAATAGTCAGGCTTTTGTGGAACTCTTGGATCTTTCTTTCTAAGTTCCTCTAAGCTTTTATAGGTTGCCCTGACTCTATCTTCTCCCCACTTTGTCACAGAGTTCTTTGACCCATAATCAGCTGCAATCAGTTCCTCTTTCATTCTCCTCAACTCTAACATCTTCTCAGCTTCAAATTGTTTGAATTTTTCAGGAGGAGTCTGCTTGACCTTATTTTTGATCATGTCTTGAATCCTGGCTGCTTCTTTTTCAAGCTCAGGAATGGTCCAGTTCTTGTACATGTGTTTCTCCCCCTTGTATTTCTTGTAGGTCATGATGTTCTCAATGTAGTCTTTCCTCAAGGACTCATCTGCCCTTTCTGAAATTTGCTGACATACATTTTTAGCAAAACGCTCCATAGCATTGACCTGTGAGAGTAAAAACTGATAGTTTTGTTGAAATTATCTATCAGATTTCCCTTTTCTGTTTTTTATTGCAATATCCTCTGCTTGTTTGGCCTTGAGTTTCAAGTATTCTTCAATATTGTTAGGCCTGGGATATCCTGCAATTGATGGCAAACTCCTTTTGGCTGGGTCATCCTCATAATAAAAGGATTTTATTTCTTCCCTAACTGCAATGAGTTCTAGAGGAAATGAGACACCAGCAGGAGGTAGTGGTTTTAAAATTTGTGCTGAAGAGAGAGGTATGGGTTTTGGAATAGTGACAAGTGATAGGGAATTTGAAGATGTTGGTGGTGGTGAAGGTGAATCAGCATCTGATATATAAATCCTTATCCTTTTTTTTAGAAGAAGCAGATGATGTTTTGGGTGGATCAGTGGTGGTAGATTGTATGGCAGTGGTTTGTGATTGACTAACAGTTGTTGAAACAACTGGTGTTTCAACCACTGTTGTCATTACAACGGATGTTATAACATCTGTTGTCTTCTGCTTTTTGTCAGCAGGTGAAAGTGGTGGTGAGATGGTTTTTGATGGTGACAGTGGTGGTAAAATAGTGGTTGTGGTGTGTGTTGAGGTGGTGTGTGTTGAAGAGAGAACAGATGTTGAAACCACTGAGGTACCAGCAGTAGTTGATACAGCAGGAGTTACAACAGCTGTTTGGATGGAGGTTTGATGCTGATGACTTTTGGATGGTGGTTTTGGAATATGCTTTGGAATTCTGGATGAGGTGGACTTAGGCTTCCTTTTTGTCTTAGGATTTTTAGTATCCTTTGAACCAGAACAACCCTGCTCATACAGCTCCATGAAAGCTCTTTTCTCCTCATTCCACCTTGAAACATCCTTTGCATTCTATCTCTTTTTACACTTGCTACTCCTTCATCAAGTGCTTCTTGAGTAGCATCAACCTTTTTACTACCATCTGGCACAGGAATTTTTCTGGTCATAGCATCCTTTTCAGGTTCAATGTAGAGACCATCATCTATTCCTTTCTTCTTCCACTCCTGAATTTTCTCCCCCTTTTTGGCATTATCGTCTGGGAGTTGATCAATGAAAAGTACTGTTGGAGGAGCAGTGCCAGTGGTGTGCAGGATCTGAGTTTTGAGAAACTTTAGATCAGCCTGAGTGTTCTTGAACCTTGACTCCAATGCATTTCTCAGCTGTTGGACATGTTTTTCATGTTGCTGGTTTGCTAATTGTGCTTGTTGATGGAGAAAAGGTTGAAACAAATTCCAGAGCTCATTTGTAGCAGGTGCTCATTTGTAGCAGGTGCCCTTTGTGGAGCAGGTGCCCTTTGTGGAGCAGGTGCCCTTTGTTGTAGCGTATCTTTGAGTTCTGCAACAGAGTTATCAAGCTTTTCAATACGATCCGTCAATTTCTGGTACTTTAAACCATCACCCAAGTTAATGGGATCATCTGATTTCCCACTAGCAGTGGTTTTATCAGTGGTAGATGTAGGGAGTATACTCCAAACATTAACCACTGATGCCCCTTTTTCTTGGTACTGGGGTCTTCTTCCTTCAACACTTGACAACCTTTTGATGTTGCCAGTAGGATAAATAAATCCACTGGTGGTTGGCAGAGGTGCTATAAAAGGAATTGCCTCCAAGGAAGTCTTATTGATGTAACCACTGTCCAACTGTAAACCAGTGGGTTCAACAGTTGTAGTGGCTGCTTCACTTGGACTACCACCAAGAGTTACTTGTAACTCAAGGGGTCTAACCTCCTCAGGTTGTGTTGGTGGGTTAGCAAAGATTGATACATCAGACCCAGTCATTTGTTGAGGTATATTCTCATTGATAGGTGATTGAGAAGGACTGGTTAATGCCTGGTTCAAATCAATTGCATCCAACAGTAGTTTAGTTGGTGTGGGAATTGTGGATGTGAAGGGTGGTGTAGAAAATGGATTTGCCCCGGGTATTGAGCTGTGGATGATAGAAACGAGTGTTTCCAGATCATCATGATGTGGAGACCCTATTTGTACAACCTGTTCTTTTTGTGAAGAAGCAGCATGAGTTTTGGTTATGGGTTGAGATATTTGTACCAACTGCTGTGAGGAAGAAGCAGCAGTGGTTTCTTGTGACTTTTGTGTTGTCATAGGCATTTGCTCTGGTATCTCATCCTCCAGAGTTGCCTTTTTGATTGGTTTGGGGGGTTTTTGAGTTTTTCTTTTTGTCTTTTTGGAGATTTTAGGTGTGGGTTTCAAAGCAGTTGTGCTGCTGCTTTGATCACCTTGAGCAGTGGGCTCAGCAACAGATACCTGAGGAGCAGTTGTAACTGCTAAAATCTGCTCAGGCACCTCTGCTTGTGTTTTGCAAGGTGCTAACATTCTAGAAAAAGTTTCAGTTGTTAAACTGTTTATTTGAGTATAATCACCTTGGTTTATTACAGCTAAATCATCCTTACTGAATTTCTTTGCAAAATAGTAACTTAAAAACCTTGGAAACAGTAAGAATGATTTTGTTTCAACATTATTAACCAAATCTTTAAAAATTTCCCGAGAATAGTTAAAATTTTCTCCTTGAAGAATTGCATATCCCAGATTTTGAATCTTTAAAGGGATTTCATTGAAAGAAGTGGTTTTGTTTGAAACACATAGTAGGAGGGTATGAAATAAAAACCTGGTTGCAGAAGGAAAATAACCTTTTTCTAAGGTAAGTTTCTTCATCATTGTGGCTTCATACCCTCTTTCAATGAAGTCAGTTTGCAACTCGTTTTTAGTGAAAGAAATTTTACCTTCTTGATCATCGAGTTGAAAGACCTCTGAAATGGATTGTGGCGTGATTTGGACAGCTTTACCCTTTATAGAAGAGTGTCTGATGGTTGCAATGTCTCCTTGTTTTTCAAGGGTTGCATTCTTCCAAAACTCCCTTTGGGTCGCCAAATAGATTGGTGCATCGACGGTGAACAAAGTTTTGTACTTTGATTTTGCCATGGTGTCAATGATAGAATCGAAAACATTGGTGGTTCCTGGTTTTGTAAGAAGACCCAGGAGATTGTGAGATGGTTTATGTGGGATTTCTGTGGAAATTGCCTTTTGAGAGGCTGTTTTCGATGAAGATTTGGATTAGGGTTTTGAAGATGACTTCGATTTTGTCATTTTGAAGATGATGATCGAAGAAATTTGTGGAGAAATGAGATGAAAAACTGCTTTGAGAAGAGAATTTTTAAGAATTCAATTCGACAGTAAAACCCTGTTTTGGTGGTGAATGGGGGATTTTATAGGGAAGAAAGTGAATGCTGAGGTGGCAGCCGTTACAAAATGTCTGACCAATATATACTGCCCATGTGACAACCCCTGGTGAAAGTGAAGGACAGTACTTTTGTGAAAGTGACTGATGAAGGCAGTGGTATGAAAGCAGTGGATGATTTTCACTATCAGTGGATAGCGTATCAGTGGATAAGACACTGCTTTTGAACAACAGAGTTTATCAAAGGAATGAGAGAATAGGGGTTGACTTTCAGCAGTGGACAGACTTTTGAAGTAGAGCAGACTTTTGAACAATCAGTGGTTAATGGCAGACTTTTAAGGATTTTAATGAAAATTTCATTTTTAGCTATTTTTAAGGATGGAGTTTTGATTTTCTGAAAACATTTTGATGCTTTTATTCATAGAAAGACAAGATTTTGCTTGTTATTCCATGTTTAGCATACCAATTCTAGAGACCAAGCTTTCAAAAGTGGCTGTATCAAATGCTTTTGTGAGCACATCAGCCAGCTGGTCTTTAGTTGGGACATGATGCAGAGAAATCAAACCTTTTTCATAGCAATCCCTCACAAAGTGATGTCTGATGTCGATGTGTTTGGTGGTTGAATGGGAAACTGGATTTTTGATGATATTTTCTGCTGCCTGGCTGTCCAACATGAGTGGTGTCTTTAAGGCAGTGATTCCAAAATCCAGCAACTGATTTTGAAGCCACAGGAGTTGAACTGTACAGCTTGCAGCAGCAATGTATTCAGCTTCAGCAGTGGATGTTGAAACAGCTGCTTGCTTTTTGCTTTGCCATGAAACTAAGCAATCACCTAGAAACTGGCACCCTCCTGATGTGGACTTCCTTGTGGTGTGACATCCAGCAAAGTCACTGTCTGAAAAACCTGAAAGCTTGATGTTCCCATTAGCTGGATACCAGATACCAAGTGTGGGAGCACCTTTTATGTATCTGAAGATCCTTTTTTACAGCAATGAGATTTGATTTTCTGGGAGCTGATTGACTTCTTGCACAGACACATGTTGCAAACATGATGTCTGGTCTAGATGCAGTTAGGTACAGTAAAGACCCAATCATGCTTCTATAAAGTGTTTGGTCAATCAGCTCATCTTTTTCATCAGACATGACCAGCTTATTTGTTGCCATGGGAGTGCTGCATGGTTTACAATCATTCATATCAAATTTGGTCAAAAGTTCTTTAGCATATTTGCTTTGATGAATGAAAGTTCCATTTTGCATTTGCTGAACTTGGAGACCAAGAAAGCATTGCAGCTCACCCATTGCACTCATTTCAAACTCAGCTGTCATGAGTTCTCTAAACTCTTCACACATTGAGTTACATGTGCTTCCAAAAATAATGTCATCCACATAAATCTGGACAATCATTAAATCCTTCCCTCTCCATTTTAAAAACAGTGTTTTATCAATGGTACCTCTTTTGAAACCATTTGAGAGTAGGAAGTTGGAAAGAGTTTCATACCAGGCCCTTGGTGCTTGTTTCAAGCCATACAAGGCTTTGTTTAGCCTGTAGACATGATCTGGATAAAATGGATCCTCAAATCCTGGAGGTTGACAAACATACACCTCTTCTTGAATTGTACCATAGAGGAAAGCACTTTTGATATCCATTTGGAACACCTTCATATTGTGGTTGACAGCAAAGGCCAGGAACAGTCTAATGGCTTCCAATCTTGCAACAGGGGCAAATGTTTCATCATAATCAATCCCCTCTTCTTGTCTGTAACCTTGAACCACAAGCCTGGCTTTATTCTTGACAACAATACCCCTTTCATCAGTTTTGTTCTTGAAGACCCACTTTGTGCCAATGGGACTAACCTCTTCTGGCAGTGGTACAAGCTCCCATACTTGTTGTCTTTTAAACTGTTGGAGCTCCTCTTGCATGGCTTCTACCCAGCTGTTGTGTTTCAGTGCCTCTTGGTACTTGACTGGCTGATGGAGTGATAGAAAACCAGCAAAAAGACAAATGTTTTGGGTTTGGCTTCTTGTGAGCACCCCTTCATTTATGTTGCCAATGATTTGATCAGGTGGATGAGATCTCAAGAAGATTAAATCTCCTTGGTATGGTATGATGGCATTGGTTGGTGAAGGCTGCAAATGTGTATCATCTGAGCTAACCACTGCTGGGGACTTTGATGATCCAGTAGTGGCTTCAAAAGGTGGTGGAATAGGAGGTAATGAAGTGGAAAACTGCTGACTTTTATCCACTATTTGAGGACTTTTGTCAGCAGTGTTTGAGGATGTGGAAGCAGTGGTTGATGGACTACTTTGGTCAACAACTGTTGAGGTAGCAGTGGTTGAGCTTTGACAACTGTTTTGAACAGTTGGTGCTTTTCCCTTTGTGGCAGACCTTTGAGGGATGATGATTTCATACCCATAGTCTGGTGTTGTATCCTCTGATGGACCTGCACTGTTAGTCTTGACAGCAGTATTTTCAAAAGTAAATTTTTCAAGATCAAACAGATCTGCAGGGTTTGCTGGGATTTTCATTGATGAAAGTTCATTGAACTTTACATTCAAAGTCTCCTCCACTGCCTTGGTCCGTGTATTGAACACTTTATAGGCCTTGGCAGTGGTTGAGTATCCCAAATGATAGCCACAATCAATTTTGGCTGCAAATTTTGAAATGGAATCTTTTAAGTTCAAAATAAAGCATGGGCAACCAAACACCTTGAAATATGAGATCAGTGGTTTGATTTTATACAGAATTTCATAAGCAGTCTTTTTGTGCCTAGGGTTTATTAAAACTCTGTTATGGACATAGCAAGCAGTGTTTACTTCCTCTGCCCAGAAAGTTAGTGGCAAACCTGAATCTGCAAGCATGGTTCTGGCAGCCTCAATCAGAGTTCTGTTCTTCCTTTCCACTACCCCATTCTGCTCTGGTGTTCTAGGGATGCTGTACTGCCTTACAATCCCTTTCTTCACACAGAAGGCATCCAACTCCTTATTTTTAAATTCTGTGCCATTGTCACTCCTAAAGCTTTTCACTGGAAGGTCAAATTGCTTTTCAACCTGTGTTACAAAGTCTTGCAAAATGTCTGCAGTCTCATCTTTTGAGTGTAAAAAGAAAGTCCATGTAAACCTAGAAAAGTCATCAACAATAACCAAACAATATCTTTTCTTTTTGAGGCTCATGACTTGAACTGGGCCAAACAAATCCATGTGTAGCATCTGCAAACACTGAGTTGTTTTGGACTCTTCAATGGACTTAAAAGAACTTTTATGTTGTTTTCCTTTTAAACAGGAAATGCAATGTTCAGGACATGAAAACAATTTTTGTGGTAGGCCTCTCACCAAACTATTTTTTGAAATTTCTGTGATTGTCTTAAGATTTGTGTGCCCCAGCCTTCTGTGCCAAAGTTTTGTCTCTTTGTTAGAGGCAGCTGAGAACAGACAGGCATCAGCTCTGGGACACTCTTTTGACATGTCAACAACATAAACATTGCCACTTCTTTGAGCAACAAGTTTAGTTTGACCAGTTTTGATTATTGCTTCAATCTTTTTGACCATTTCTGGTGCAACAATCCTACAACAGTCTTTTGTGAAGAATGACCCAAATCCCTTGTCACTCATTTGGGACACACTCAGAAGGTTGAATTTTAGATTGTCTATTAGATTGACATTTTCAAATTTTACATTTCCAGATTGAACTGTACCAGACCCCAGAACCTTCCCTTTACTATTATTTCCAAAGGATATATCACCCCCTCCATGGATTTTAAAGTCTTTGAGGAGGGCTTTACATCCTGTCATGTGCCTGGAGCCTCCACTATCTACATACCAAAGACTATCAAAGCATGCAGAAGCTCCCTGCACATGAAGTAAAAGGATTAGTTCATTAAGGTCTCCAAAGCCAACAAGGCTTTGGATGGGGTCTCAACAGTGTCTGGGATGGATGCAGGGTGATGGACAGTGGTTAGGTCAGGGGTTTGGACTGTTTTAGGACAGTGTTTCTCTAACCACTGTTGTGGGTCCTGACCAATCACCTGCTGGTAACCAAAAGGATGCCTGTTCACTCTGGGTTTAGAGGGCCTTTTGTAGGCCTCATAAATGTGTGGAATCCTTTGGTAAGACTGTTTTTCCTTACCTTTCCTGAATTGATTAGCAGGGGGGTGCATCAGTAACCTGAACATCTCTTTTGACAGATGTTTGGTTCAGCTGTTTTGTGACAGCTGTTTGAACTGGCACAAACAGTGGTTGTTTCTTGGTGAACTTGACAGATGATGATGATGATGGACTCAAGGATGTTTTAGCCATGTACTCATTCTTTTTCACATCAAAGTTTTTGAGATACACACATGCTTGAGTTTTGTGGTTTGTTTTACCACAAACAATGCAACTGTCTGCTGGAACAATGACACTTGTTCTGTTTAAATCATAAGCTTTCAAGTGGAAACAATCTTTTGTTAGATGATTCCTTTTCTCACAGAATTCATAAAACAAGTTATCAATTTTTTCTTTCTTCTTTCTCTTTTCAGACTCCTTTGCAGCAGAGGTTTTAACCACTGCTGGGATGTCCTTGAGAGGTATGACTTTAGCTTTTGGAGCTTTAACACCATCAGTTGATGTAAAGTCCATTGGCTTGAAATTTTCAAGAATATCACACTCGTCAGACCAAGTGGGTTTAAACTGATATTTTTCAAGTTCTTCAAAAGTAGAGGAACTCCTTGTTCTGCCAAGTGTGATTTTGTTACCAAGTTTGTCAGTGATTTTCACTTCTTTGCCATTCTTGTTTGTGGGGATGAACTCAGTGGTTACACCAGTTGTTTCAACAGTGTTTTGAACAGATTTTTCACAAGTAATGCATTCATCATCATATTTTCTATACCCAACCCCAAATTTCACATTACTTTCAATCTGTTTAGCAAGCATCACCTCATATCCTCTGCAGGATTCCACCCATCTTTCACAAGTAATTTGGGTGGATTCCAACTCCTTTTTGCAAACTTGGTATTTTTCTACCATAGTTTGAAGTTGGGTTTTGGTTATGCTTTGCTCTTCTTTTAGACAGCTGATCTCTTTTTCCTTTTCAGTCAATTTGTTTTTAAGTTCTTTTAAAGACTTTTCAAATTTAACCTCATCAGTCAAGATTTTATCCCAAAGGTTTTCATTCACCTCTTTGATGTTAGCAAAAGCAATTATGCAATTGTCAGAACACGGTTTTTCAAGAACTTGAGGAGATACCTTGGTAGCTGCCATCATTGCACAATCACATTGATGATCTTCCTCATCATCAGCTTTCACCTTCTTTTCACCAGCCTTTTCTTCCTTCTCTTCTTCTTTGTCCTCTTCGGACCATGGATCTGTCATTGGTTCAATCAGGGTACCTGAACTTTCTCCCAACAGTAGTTCACCAGCCTCTGCAGTAACCACTGCTTCAGTCACCTTATCCACTGTTTCAATACTCAGCTGTTCCTCCTCAGTTTCAACCCCCTCCTGTATTGACTCTAATGCCATCAAACAAAATTCATTATGAGAAGAATCATTAGAAGCATAGAGTGCAAAATTTTTATCACTAAGATCTTCAGGCATACTGCTCCAGTCAACAAACCCTTGAGTGAAAAAACTTTGTTGATCTGGTTGTACTGCTGCTGGAGCAGTGGTTTGAGGTGCAGGCTGCACCTGTGCCTGGGGGACAGGGGTTTGAACATATTGGATCTGTGGAACAGTAGTTTGGACATAATGCACTGGCACAAGGGCAGCAGCATAGTGAGCAGTGTTCACTTGAGCTGCTGGGGCATACTGGGCATAGTGCACAGTGCTTTGGTTTTGAGGTCTAGGATTTGAGCTAGGATGAGTAATTATGGGACCAGTAGTTTGACTCCTACATTCCCTAGCGAAATGTCCCAACCTATTACACTTGTAGCACTTGATTTTCGATTTATCCAACCCAACCCTTAGATTTCAATGCAAACCTGGGAATTTTCGCCCTGTTCTTTTGTAAAATTTGCTAGTTCTAACACTTAACAAAGCCAGTTGGTGCAGGATGTCCATTTCCTCTAAATCAGTGGGATCAAAATGTTGCAAATCATTTAGTTCAAAGCTTAAATTGTCTGACATCTGGTTTTCGTTTGCAGTGAATGCATAACTAGCAGAGTGAGGATCAGGGTTGTTAAAATTTGCACCAGCAGTTATGTCAATGAAGTGATCATAACCCTGATCCTTACCACTGCTCCCAGATTCTTCTTGACCCAGAAGAGCAGTATTACCGAAAGTGTAATCATCAGTAACTTTTCCTGACTCTTGTAACCTCCTTTTCTGGTTCAACTCCCTTTCGTAGGTCAGGAGTCGACCGTGGAGTTGGGTCAAGGTCAGATCCTTGAACTCAGGTGAGTTTCGGGTGACAAAAGCTATGGTGTCCCATTTTTCTGGCAGTGACCTGAGGAACCTGCTATTTTGAGTTGAGTTTGTAAAAGTGGTGTTAACAAGCCTCAGTTCACTGATGAGACAACTGAAACGCTCAAATTGTTGCGTTAGTGATTCACCTTTAACGTAACAAAATGTTTCATACTGTTGGTTCAGGATTTCCCTATTATGTTCTATGACTTCTTCGGTTCCCCCAAACTGTTCCTTAAGTGCGTCCCATAATTCTTTGGCACTGTTACAGTGTAACAGTCCAGCATATATCTCATTGGGCAGCGCTGATGCTATGATGCTAAACGCTTTAGCATCTAGTTCGATCTTTTGAAAGTCGGTTTCGGTATAATTTTCAACTGGTTTTGGAACGAACTTTTTAGCATCTTCAGCGCTTGGCATTGAAGGAACATGGGGACCATAAATGACAGACCTCCAACAACCTGTGCTTTGTTGAGCAAGGATGTGACCCATCCTCCTCTGCCAGATGTTGTACTCGTTTCTTTTTAGCATAGGTGGTTTAAAAAGTGAGCCGATGTTGTTTTTATCATCTTGAGATTGTGACGTCATTCTTGTTGTTTTACAGACACTGAGAAATCAACTTTAATGGTGATTAATCCTTGCTCTGTTTTTCAACGGATGAACAAACGATCAGTATCAACTATTATGAGCCGAACTTTTTATGTCAAAATGATTGTTAAATCAAATTTAACTGTCCAAGCTCTGATACCAATTGTTGGATCTGAGTTTGTTTCTGAATGTATTTTACGTTTGAGATTAAGATGGAAATGAAAGAGTTGTGCAGCGGAATTAATATGAAAACAAACTTTGCATACAATCAAACGAGAGTGTTGCTTTGATCAAGACATTTTCAACAAGGAACCGAATAATTGAATTAACTTTCAACAACGATTACAAGTAATGCTTGAATACAAACTCCCCCTCAGCCAGAGCTCAGCGTTTGTTCGTGCAAAGAAGACGGTATTGCAAGAGCTAATAGAACAGTACAAAGTACTGAACTATTTATAGGCACTAGCAAACCACTGAGCATCTTAACTGACGTCACCATGAAAGTGACATCTAACCTCCTAACAAACTCTAACCTCTGATCTATACAAATACTGATGTACTAACTACTGCTATTACAATTCATTACATAAAAGACACTTAAATAGCTGCTGCATCCTTCCACTGCTGTGAACCCAGCAGTGCTTGTCCGGATCAGCAGTACTAGACTCAAGGCAGTAGATTGAATCAGCAGAGCTTTGGTCTTCCATCAGTCTTTGACATTGGGCAGTAGATGCAAGGCAGCAGTTGTAGGTCAGCACTTAGTAAGATCAGCAGATAGGAGGTCAGCAGATATGAAACCACTTTCAAGGGGAGAGATTTGTATGTAAACATCTGCTTATTCTGGATCCACTGCTCTGATCCAGTTTTGGCTTTAATTATCTGTTCCTCTGATAGGGTTCAATCCCAACAGGTGCTTGTCAACTCTTGGGAGAAAAATTGGTATGTTGGGCAAGCAAGAAACAAAACTGTGTTGCCACATCAACAGCAGAATCAGAATATGTAGCAGCAGCAAGTTGCTGTTTACAAGTGTTGTGGATGCAAACTCAACTGAAAGATTATGGAGTAACTCTGAAAAAAATACCAATTCTATGTGATTCAAAGAGTGCTATTGCAATAACAGAAAATCAAGTTCATCACTCAAGAACCAAACACATAGATGTCAGATATCACTTCATAAAAGATCATGTGGAGAAAGGTAACATAGAAATGTATTTTGTTCCAACTGAAAACCAAATTGTTGATATCTTTACAAAACCTCTTGATGAAAAGAGACACAATTTTTTTATCATCAAACTTGGCATGGTTAATTTAAATGATGAAGATTTTACAGAAAACACAAGGACACAAGTTGAAAACCAAATTGATGAACATCAATGTGACAACCCTCAAATTTACATGTAACCGTACAATCTATTAATGTTAATTAAAGTACTTGATGACTGTGCTGAATCATTTAACTGCTCTCTGATTACTGTGTTATGCTTACATGTATTTGTTAACGTACTAATAGTATACAGATAGTTACTAAATAGTCCGGTATGCCTTCCTGAGTGTTAAAAATTAAAAACGTTACAAAAATATATATATATATAGGACGCTTTACGGATTAATTAAGCAGTTTAACGGAACAGTATCGAACCGAACAACCGGACTTTACCCGGAACATAAAAAAATATTATCAAACACATTGTTTTTATTTTTCTGAGCTAGTTAGGGTCCCCGAACACCCTAACACACTTTATAAATAATAACACACCATAACCATTACCTAAACAATTGTTTCTCTAACTAGATGGTAACCATCCAATTGAAACCCAACCCTATACCCCCCCCCCCCTCATTTACACGGTTACCATGGGTAGATCCACCCATGGATTTTCTTGAATTATTTATTAGGATTGTTAGGAACTTGGGAAACATATTATCCCATGTGTAAATGGGTGTTGGAAGGTTCCTTATTTAACCCACAAGACTTTCATCCTATCATCTTCATACAACCAACACCTTCATACTCTCTCTTCCCTCCCTCTAGTCTCGGTAGCCCCAAGAGCACCACCACCACCATCACTTGATCATCTCCTACCAATTCCAAGAGCATACATAAGTGTTAGAAGGCATACAACGAAGCTCGGTGCGTTCGGAAGTGGAAGGACCTTCTCCATTCGCTATTAACCACCACATTTCTTCACTCGAACTTCCCTAGCCTTGAGCTAGTGGTAAGAACTTAGATCCGTTCATTCATCATGTTATTTAAGTGATTTAATGGTTAAAATTTAGAAACACTAAAGATCATAACACAAAGTCTTGAACCTAAGATGAATAAGGTGGATAAAGAAAAGTTATGTGTGTAAATCATGTAGATCTTGTGTGGTTATGATTATTGGTTGATTTTCTGATGTTTTGTTGGTTAATATTGATGTTTGATGTTGTTGTGATCACTAAACATGATTAACGGAATTAATCGAACACAAACAAGAAAGCTAAAGACTAAAAACAGAATCTGTCCAAGCTTTACAGCCAACTGAAGTTGGCTGTAAACAGGCCATAACTTAACGAGAAATGTATTTTCTGAAGCCTAGGATTATGTATTATGAAATACGGTTCTAATGGTACCGGAATCATAATTTTTGGACTTCGTTTACTATTTTTAAAGCGTCATTTCGTAACAGCAGCTAGAGCTGCATTTTTTCTGCTGAAAATATGTGTTTTGTTTTCTGTCATAACTTGGGTTCTGTGTAGAGTTAGATCATGACACTTGTACTGAAGATGACCACCGATGTATTTGTAATTATCTCACTGGAATTTCGTAAATCGGACTCTCGATGAAATTTTAAATAAATTATTTCGTGGACTGTGGTCAGAAAAATATAAAACTGAGTTCAGTCCGGAAAATGAATTTGTATAAAATATTAGTAATGAACTGGACCCCAATATTTTTACACAATAAAATTTGGAATGTTTAAGACATTCTGTAAAAATTTTGGAATTTTTGGAATAAGTTAACTATTTTATTAAAATGTCTGAAAGCAGCCCGGTTTTGAATATTTATGCTGAAATGACATAAGCTGTAATTTGCGTGTCTAAATGTCGAGTATGCTACCTGTGAATGATCTAACATGTGATATGTGTTATGTGCATTATCGTATGTTTGTTTATGAGTGGGGAATGGATGGGAAACTTATATGGGCATAAACCGTCAAAGTGATGCATATTGTGTGATAGATACGTGTAGGAACTTTGTGCTCTATTTGAAAGCCACTAAATGACTAACTGGTAAATCATACTAGGACGTGATTGACCAACCTTGACTGTTAGCTATATTTGAGAATCTAACCGAGCAAACCGAGGTGAGTTCACACTTTCTACAAGGCATGGGATTCCCGGTGGTTTGGGAATGGGTTAAAGAATTTAAAACTAAATCTACATATCCCCTAGGGAAGATATGTACGGCCATCCTCCATAAAGAGGATGCCATTATTAATCCTACGAATTCTCCTGGTGCAGAATACGTACGTACGTTCGTCCTCCTGGTGCAGGACAACAACCTTAAAACTAGCTAGACAAAACTCTATCATGAAGTCCCTCAATTTATATCGACTTAATCGCCGAGGCCAATGGCGAGAAGGTCATTAGTTAATAGCGCTATTAGGTTTAACAAACCTCACACCGTGCCAGTCGGACGGGCGTGTACTAATGGACTATGGCAAACTGTCAGTGATGATAGACACTAATGTAGGGCACAACTATTGTTCGTAGTAGTCGATATCATACCGTCTAGTAGTTCAAATGGGGAAATCCCCCACTGATCATGGTTATGGATTGGGTAATGAAAAAGGAACTGGTTAAACATACTTTCAACTACGGGGTAACCCCCACGGCAATTAAGCCAACGAAAGTCAAACCACGTTTTTCAGAAACAACTTAAAACTAAACAACCAAACGTGAACTCACTCAACTTTGTTGTTGACTCGTTGTTACATGCCTTACAGGTCGCTAATCGCTTGGAGCTTGCACGAGGAAGGAGTCGTTGTGGTGTACGGACTGTTATGTTCCGTGCTTATTATTTAAATCCTTATGAACTTATTAAACTTGCGTTTTGAACTTTAACTTATAAACTATGGACTTATGCTTTTGGATTTACCTTTATGCTTCTACTGTTTAAACTAAACATGGTTAACTAGCTTTGGTCACCAATCGTATTGTGGTTGGTCTTATTTACTTAATTACGATGTTCAATATGATTGGTGGCTCGATCCTGGTCGCGTCACGCCTCCAAGCGGTGGTACTCCGCAGGGTGGATTTTTGGGGTGTGACAGATTGGTATCAGAGCCATTGGTTATAGTGAACTTGGTTTTAAAAAGGGAAAGGCTTTTTGATAAAACCAGACTATAACCTGTACATTGCTCAACGATCCACAACGACGCTTCACTCCACGTGCAAGACTCGACACCATAAGTGGTATGATTTATGTTATATTGTCGGTTAGATAGTTCTCACTGTGCATTAGATAATGTGATAATTGCTATTTGAACCTTGTGTGCTTACGCTCTATTGTCGTCCCACACTTACGCACTTTCGCGACACCTTTCTCACCTACGTTGCTTCATTATGAAGATCATGAGTGGACGTCTCGACATGACCCGGGTCAGCTGACGACCTTGATTAACGAACAGATTGCTGAAGCCTTAGCAACCCAATCAAGGAGTCAACCCATGCACTCTCCAACACGCATAGGCACCTTCAGGGCGTTCCTGGAATGCAAACCTCCCACTTTCGACGGCACTGAAGGGGCAATCGACCTTCTGCACTGGATCCGAAGAATCGAATATGCATTCGAAGAGAGTGAAAGCCCTGCCAGCAAATGAGTAGAGTACGCTACCAGCATGTTGCAAGGGAAAGCGTATTCTTGGTGGAACACACAAGTCTAGATGCTCGGATTGGCAGACGCGAATGCCACCCTTTGGAGCGACTTCAAGGATTTGATTAAGGAAGAATTCTGCCACCTGGACGACATCCTGGAACTCGAAACAGAGTATTATGGTTTGAAGATGGAAGGATCAGAAGTTGAGGCGTACACAAAGAGGTCCAACAACTTGGCTGACTTATGTCCTAACTTGTCACGACCCATATCTAGACGAATCAAGCTATACCTCAGAGGCTTAGTTCTGAAAATCCAAGGGTCTGTAATGGAGGCCAACCTTTCCACAATCCAGCAAGTCATTCGTTTGGCGCACCGACTCACCGATCAGGCGGTGGAAGAGGGCAAGCTGCCCAAGCGTGTTAGCACTACTGCTACTGGTGCTCCTAGCAGTGACAAGCGCAAGTGGGATGGAAATTCGGGCAGGGGTTCCACTCCAGTTCAGTCCCAGCCGCAGCGACGAAAGACAGATGAACACCGGAGCCCCAGTCAACAGTTTTCTGGAAAAAAAGGCCAGGGTGGATACAGGGGAAATCACCCTAAGTGCAAGCGATGTAGTTTGCACCACAGCTGGCCGTGCAATAAGGATCGTTGTCAGAGATGTAACAAGCTTGGACATAAAGCCAAAGATTACAGGAGCTCACGTCCTGCGAATCAGAATCGGCAACAGCAGCCACAAGCCCTACAGAACCAACAGCAACAGCAGGGTAACAAGGAATGCTATCAGTGTGGTGCTGAAGGTCACTTCATGAGAAACTGTCCCCAGTTGAACCGGAAACAGAACAACAACAAGAACCAGGGGAACAAAAACAATAAAAGGGGAACAATGATGGCAATGGAGCCAGGGAACGTGCGTTCGTGATTGGGCAGGATGATGCAAGGAACGATCCCAATGTTGTGATGGGTAAGTTTCCTTCTGGATGATTTCCTTGTTACTATTTTATTTGATTCGGGTGCCGATACTAGTTACGTGTCCTTAAAAGTTAGTCAGATGCTTAAGCGTACCCCATCACTTTTGAACACCAAGCACATCGTAGAGTTAGCAAACAGTAAAAATCTCGAGGCCACACACATAATTAAAGGCTGTAACCTCATCTTAACTGGTCAGACTTTCTCTATCGACCTCATTCCTATCGTTCTGGGTAGTTTTGACGTCGTTATTGGGATTGATTGGTTATCTCAACACCAAGCGGAAATTCTTTGCAACGAGAAGATTGTCCGCATCCCTCGTTCTGGTGAAGAACCTCTCGTGATTCATGGCAACAAGAGTGGTGCTGTCGTAGGCATTATCTCTTTCCATAAGGCCCAGAAGTGTTTGCGAAAGGGCCACACTGCCATTCTAGCTCTCGTTACTGACGCATCAATAGAAGAGAAGAGAATTGAAGACATTCATATTGTGCGCAATTTTCCTGAGGTATTCCCTGAGGAATTGCCTGGTCTTCCGCCTCATCGACAAGTTGAGTTTTAAATCGAGCTAGCTCCTGGAGCAGCACCAATAGCTTATGCACCTTATCGACTTGCTCCGTCAAAATTTGAAGAACTGTCCACACAACTACAAGAACTCTTGGAAAAGGGTTTTATACGTCCTAGCTCTTCGCCCTAGGGAGCTCCAGTCTTATTTGGGAAGAAGAAAGATGGTACTTTCAGAATGTGTATTGACTACTGCGAACTTAACAAGGTTACTGTGAAGAATCGTTATCCTCTTCCACGTATTGACGACTTGTTCGACCAGTTGCAAGGGTCGAGCTATTACTCTAAGATTGATTTGAGATCGGGATACCATCAGCTGAGGGTCCGAGATGAGGACGTCTCCAAAACAACGTTCAGAACTCGTTACGGCCATTACGAGTTTCTGGTCATGCCTTTCGGGTTGACGAATGCACCAGCGGTCTTCATGGATCTCATGACCGAGTATGCAAACCTTACTTGGATAAGTTTGTTATTGTGTTCATCGACGATATCCTGGTCTATGCTAAGAGTCAGGAGGAACACGAGCAGCATCTGCGACTTATGCTTGAACTTCTTCGAAAAGAGCAGTTGTATGCCAAGTTTTCGAAATGTGACTTCTGGCTTCATGAAGTCCACTTTCTAGGCCATGTGGTAAACAAGGATGGGATTCATGTTGATCTATCCAAGGTTGACTCAATCAAGAACTGGCCTGCACCCCGTACACCAACAGAAATCCGCCAATTCTTGGGTTTGACAGGATATTACGGAAGGTTTATCAAGGATTTCTCAAAGATTGCGCAACCTCTCACTTCACTGACTCAGAAGGGTGCACCTATCGTTGGGGTGATGCACAGGAGTCCGCATTTCAGCACTTGAAGGATAGACTTTGTAGTGCGCCTATCCTCTCATTGCCTGAAGGCACAGAAGATTTTGTGATTTATTGCGACGCTACCATCCAAGGACTTGGTTGCGTATTGATGCAACGTGACAAGGTCATTGCCTATGCATCGCGCCAACTTAAAGTTCACGAAAGGAACTACACTATGCATGACTTGGAGCTGGGAGCAGTTGTTTTCGCACTTAAGATATGGAGGCATTACCTGTACGGTACCAAGTGCACCATTTACACTGATCACAGGAGTCTCGAGCACATCTTCAAGCAAAAGGAATTAAATATGCAACAACGCCGATGGGTCGAACTTTTGAACGATTATGAATGCGCTATCAAATATCATCCGGGCAAGGCCAATGTTGTGGACG